>CACRXK020006380.1:0-25386 GCA_902702795.2 Paramuricea clavata | reverse complement strand
TTAATTACTGAGTTGTGTAGCTGTCATACATATTTAATACAGATCAACAATACATTGAGGTCCTATAATCGAAATCATTATTTACATGCCTGATACCTACACTGTCAATTCCCACAAACTATATAAGTATATTGCAGGATTGGCAGCATCTGGTATAGAGATATATTGCCATTGCCATTGATTTTCAACCACTCCAAACATTGCCATAAACTGTCATGCAGGGCACTATACGGCTTGGTTTAAATTTAGCACTTTGCCTCAGAAACAAGTGAGAGCATTCGCTGCCTCACTGATTGTGAAATTGGGCAATTGGGTCACACGTCTGAAGACCTAAACACTCTCAAATGCCTTTCAAAACCACAAGTACAGTAATATCATTATATGATATAGGATGTAGACATAGTAGGTAAGGACTATCCAATTTGTCCAAAGTATAAACTATTATGCATGTACTGTGTGTTAGGCTTTCAGAATCAGTTAAGTTTATATACTCTAGTACATTGCTATTTGATGAAACCATATCTATTTAATTTATTTTGAGGAAGGTTTGAAAACTTTAAATTTTACCCGGAGGAAATTTGAACAGGTTTTGCAACTCTGTCAAGCAGGGCACGAAATAGAAAAATATATATGGTCTGACATTGTTTTTCTTTTCGTTATGTCAAATAAACTATTGTCTGCAAATTTGTGGTTGTGAGCGTCAGAATGTTCCAATAAACCTTTCTTATAATGACGTCAAACGCGGAAAACCAATTTTGTCCCATGGTACAGGGCAAGTCGTTGGGCGAGCCAATAAATTTCATAAAAACATCATTTGCATGCATTGCGAATTGTCGCTAAAAATTGTCCCTTGGGACATCGCATTATCGCCCGTATTCTAAAAGCTCACTCACACTCAATGAGTGGAGGTTCAATCTGAGCTTCTCTTGAGTGTCAAAGCTGTTTTTGAATAGCTGGAGGGTGAGTGGTCACCGAGTAAGGTATGACACTAGCCCTCCAGCTATTCAAAAACAGCATTAACACTCAAGAGAAGCTCAGATTGAACCTCCACTCATTGAGTGTGAGCTTTTAGAATACGGGCGTAAGTGTTTTTTTGACGTCATTATAAGAAAGGTCCATTACCATTTAAGAGATGATTAATATTTCCCATTTTATTTGTTTTGTTCATCTCTACGTATACATGGTCTCTTTGATTATACAGTATCGGATTGAGTATCACCAATTTCGTTCCCAGGCCAGGCTTTAAGCCTGGGAACGAGGTTGGAGTGTCACAAGCTTTCTAATACAACACCCTAGCTAAGACTGAATGCAATTTGTATGGGTAATAGTATGGTTTCGAGTGCAATTTGGAAAAAAACATGCACGAGTAAGTTTTTTCAAAGACTATCAAAACTATCAAACTATCTACTAAAAACGCCAAAGAAAATCTACTAAATACTCCTAAATGCTTGGTTTTTTTTATTATTTCTACTGGAAATTGGTGTATCTTGTTGGCTATCTTTGTTATTGTTTCATATTTTAAGCCAATCAGAAAGCCTAAATAGTCAATGAAATTTGCACTGTATTTCGAAACAATTTTTAACCAATCAGAATTGAGAAATGTTTTCATATATATATTATGAGAAATGAAACAAATCTGTATAATTTTATCTGACATTTTCATATGTCCATTCACAAGCAAGCAATAACGTGCAAATGCATTGAACGGCAACAAAAATATTGGAATTGTTTTATTGACAGCCTGTTCGAGATTTGCGGTGTCTGGACGATACGAGTTGCCACAAACTTGGTATCTGTTCGGATGCCAAGGAATTCTTGGATATTTCATAACCTCCAAGTTTAGATGTATGCCAAAATTAGATATCAGTTTTTCGGTTTGGATAATCCAAACCAGCTTTGTGTCGGTATCCATAATATGGATAGCAGGGAAAATCTAATTTCAAACTTATACGTGCATTAATCATATGGCAACATCACTTCCGGTGAAATGGCGGACTGTGATTGGCTGAGAAGCACTTTCAGCGGTCCATTATTTCCCCATGCATTTTAAAACAAAAAAACCAAAAGTAATTGTTATTAATAAGATATCTGCGAATGGTTTTTAGCAGAAAAGAAGGAATACATTCCACGCTACTAATATGCATTTCAAATCATGCATTTCTTGTTTGTTTCAAGTATAAATGAAATAAAGCAAATTCAACTAAATGAAAATTACTAATGCGAGGTGTGTGCAGAGAAATATCGGAGCGAGGTCTTTTTTGTACAGACCGAGCCCGTAGGGCGAGGTTTGTACGAAACGACCGAGGTCCGATATTTCTCTGTACATACCAATCTAAAATGAATCCATAGAACGAATCTACCGTTTCATATGAAGATTTTCTGTTTGTTGCCTGAAAGTAAATATTCGAAATACATATTTACCTTCTTCGGCACTTTGAAGCCATTCGACCATTTTCTTCATTTGTTCCAAGAAAACACTCTTGCCTTTGGCAGCATGATCTCCCTTGTACCATTTCAATACGGTATCTTCACTGAGAACATCAGCTAAACACAACCATCAAACAAACTTTTAATGATATTAAAAAACTCATTAATAACTCATGAAGAAAACACAAAAGAAATCATGGGTGTGAAGGAGTCTGTATACGTGATACAGATTCATGTTGATTTACATAAACTTTAACTTTGATTTTCTCGGCTTAGACAACGTTTATTTTTAAAATTACTTCGCCAATGAACTCATAAGATGAGTCGTTTTTTAAGCTATTTACAACATTCGCGTCCGTGTTGTATCGGATATACAAACTCTCGCCTTCGGTTCGAGTTTGTATATCCGATACAACACGGCCGCTCATGTTGTAAATAGTACTAACAAGTACATGAATCAATTTAATTAAAGTCAACATTAATAACTGATTATATGGGGCATTTAACATTGTTATTGTGCAATTACAAAACTTACTTTTGTACAAGAGAAGGATTATTTTTTGAAATACTTTCATAAAATTCATATTATCGTAACAATATTCCTGACAGAAAAAAAAACATGAAGTTAACACGTTATATATGTTCTGGACTGGTAAGAAAACCAGACATAGTTCTACAGTGTGGCGCTCTGGAGCATGCGCACCACAATCGCGAAGGCATACTCAGGGTTCGTAGTGTCAACACCGCGGAAAAACGTCTGCGCATGCACCAAATTATGAAAATATGGCGGGGAATTTGAATATCAATTTCTAAAACAAAAACATGCTTATTAATTGGTCAAAATTAGTAAAACAAACGAGAAAATATAGCAAATGGGTAGACTAGACATTAATTGAAAGCGTCCTGGCATTTAAAGTATGGAATGAAATATAATTCATGTAAAAAATTGTTGATTTTAACGGACACGACTTCGAAAAATTTTGCAAAATTATTCAAAACAAAAATTCAAACTAAAAAGTTAAGAAAACTCTCGAAAAGTTAAGCTTCTTAACCCACTCAAATTGTAGAATAAATCCTAAAGTTTAATTATTGTGAACACGAAAATTTTTTATATTTGGCGACACAGTTTTTTTTAAAGAAATGTATCTCAAACGAAAATTCGGAAATTGTCGTTGCTTAGTTGATAAACAAAATGTTTCAGACGATAAATTTGTCAACAATCACCTTTAGTTCATGTTCTTGTACAATACAATTTCTTGAACCTTCTGGCTGTATTTATTCCTAGTTTTTAGAATGACATGTTTATTTTTGCGCTCGAAATCTGGCTGTAAAGACGCACAATGAAGTCACTCCTTTTTACCGCCATTTTGAGCTTTCGGAAACATTCGGAACAGCTTCTCATCAATTCTCATCAAGTTCGCAATACTATTACAGGTAAGGTTGACGCATGCGCAGACGTTTTTCCGCGGTGTTCGTAGTGTCCAAGATAAAAAAAATTCAAAGACTTTCAAAGATTTTTTCTGCCTATTTTCAAAGACTTTTCAAAGATCTTTGAGAGCAACCAGCTGTCGAAAAATTGCGAGTGTATAAGGACATACACTCCATTTACATGGACATTGATAAAACTTAACAATTTCAGGTATTTGAAGTTTAGTTTATTATGTAGTCAAATTGTCCGTGCAGAGAAAAACTAATCAGCTCCTCAGTGTTTTTGTTGTTCTTAGCTGTTCACTAACTGTCACAATACACACTGCCAAGTTTACTCGTGGTGTAGCATTATTTAAAATTTTTAAAAGATATTATTCCGGGGCCAGTTGTTCCAACCCTACGTTAACCTAAAACTCAAAGAAAACTTCCAAACAGCTTGTTGAAAAATTTGGAAATATGTCTTCAGAAATCTTGCCTGGATTGAGTAGGTTTCTTCTATAAAGTTTTGAAGTAAACATTCGTGCGGAAATACATAAATGAAACAACTGGTTAAATTTTAATCAAAGGTTAGCGTTTACCCAGTTTCTGAACAACCGGCTCCAGAAAGTTATTTGAAAGATTTTACATAGTGTTAAACGTACCTGAATTTTGACCATCAGTATGAATTCTGATGTGTTGGTTGTAGCAAATTCAGCGAGCAATGGAGCATATACCTAATTATTATATAGTAAAGAGTGAGATACTGAAAAATACACAGTGAGATATTTTCATCACGTGACTTTTTCCAATTTGCTTTTGAGCGTGAAATTTCACAATTTTTTGCCTGGAACTATATAATAAACAGAACATTACACGGTAGTTTGAAGATATGACTTTTATCTTCTCGTGTTTCACCACTCCAAGATGAAAGTCATATATTCGCGCCGTCGTGTAATATCCTCTATATATGTTGAGGGAAAAACGTGGGAAGAAATTTACACTGCACTGTAGAGCTGTGCGATTAACCGAAAAAATTCGGTTCTTCCGGTACTTTTTTCAGCACCGAAAAATTATACGCAAAAGAACCGGTTATAGTTTCGGTTTTAATTTCCCGTTTAACGCCCGCCAAACGCCTACCTGATTGCAGGTTGAAATGTTTGGAAAATAACAAGATTGTGCTCTTTGTGCACAATATGCACTGTACTAAGTGGTCAAATATTTGATATTTTAGTTGTGATAGTTATTGTTGTGCACTTGCTTCAAGTTTTTTTAAAAACTAAGAAATATTTCATCTTCATAAATAAATTCCAATTGTTCTTTTAAAATATTCAGAGATTTATAAAAACTTACAAAGGCATAAATTCATCTATTTAGTAAAAATGCTCGAAACATACATAAATGAGTTCATACATTTGTACTGTTCTTCTTTTTTTGAAAATAAGCGAAACCGAACCGAGGTTTTTTTGTTCCAAAAAAACCAAAACCGGAACCGATATAAAATTTTTGGAAGCGCACAGCTCTACACTACAGAAACTATTAGAAAAGAAGAATCGGGGGTTGTATATTATCCTGCGGATGCAATGTTAGCCCAAATTAGACATTGTGCCCAAATTTTACATGTAAGCATGTATTGTAAAATAACTGGATAGGAAACTTCCTGACGTCATTGACCTCATCCTTGTCACAGAATAAGAAGGTGTAGCAGAAGCGTAACTCTAGTCGTTTCCCTTATTGTTTTACGTCCAGGAAAATTTTAACTCGCTCACGCCAATCCACGCCATCCTGGCTAGTACAACCGGAAGTTTTTATCAGGTTTTGGTAGGTACAAAGTGCCGGTTGTACTAGCCAGGATGGCGTGATTGATGACGAATCGCTTGTAAAAACGCGGACAAATACTTGCTTGAGTTACGCTTCTGCTATACCTTCCTATTCTGTGTCCTTGTTGAAAAACGTGACGTCACGCGTATTGCGAATATTACCAAAGTTCTTGGCATTTTCGTTGTTTTGCTATATTTTCCACTTTAAAAGGGTGATATTGAAGCATAAACTGGTCTAATTGTTTTAAAAACATGCCTAAGCCACGACAAAGTATTCAAGGTAAATGTTTTTCGTCTTTGTTTTGTATTTTTCTCCATTTGTAGCTACGAAATTGGCGTCACAAGTTTTAACGAAATTTGCGATGTATTTTTCACTGTTTAGTGCTTGAAATATTTGCTAAAATTGACTGGGAATACTTAGAGTTTTCATCGTAGAATGGCGTGGTTATATTTATTTGCTCTTTGACTAAAATGTTTAGCTGTATTATTGGTAAACATGCCGTTTTTGAGAATTTGGTTTGCAACTAGGTTTGAACATCCAACCACGCCATCAGCCCATTGAAAACATTAGGTCACGTCCTATCCATTTATTTTATTATCCATAATGTAAGTCAAATCACAGAGTAGAGACATACAGAGACGTAACTAGTGTACCCACTTTTTTTGTGCGCATGCTCGGCAAGTTACTAGATGCATGCATCTGATTGGATGACGACCTGATGACGACTCACTTTAAACTTGCTGAGCACGCGCAGTTGATCATTTTTCGCCCGGTCGCCTGAAAAAAAGTGGGTACATGATAACGTAATCTTCCGCAGTGTTTACAACGGTCAGTTACGTCTCTGTATGTCTTATCTACTCTGTGGTCAAATGTTCTGTTGTTGTAGATTGTGATTACGGTAAAGCTGTGTCAAATAAACGTCCATGCCACATCTTATTAAACAAACAGCTATGGCAGAAAGCAACTGAATAAAGATAATCATATCTAAATATCAGGAAGTTTGGGCATCTCACTCGATTGAACATTAATGGTGAAGGATTTTGTAGATTGAATTTTGAGAGTAAATTTATATATTTAATTAGACCTTACACATGCACGAGCAGCTGCGAAAAATGGATTATAGGCGCCCGCACTCTGGCAGGAATCGAACCAGCGGCCGCGCTAGAGGGCCTATAGTTGCATTTTTCGCAGCAACTCCTGCATGTTTAGGTATAAATAAATGTATAAATTTACACATGAAATTTCCATCTACAAAATCCTTCAATTATACCTAAACCAACCTACCTTTAAATGTCGAAGAGCTTGATCTGCTACCAACTCTTCTTTCTTGTTCCATTCAACAGAGGACATTACTGCTTTCCATGTCTTGAGAGAAAATAAATAATAATATTGATGTCTAACAAGAGTATATAATGGATTTCTGTCTCATTTTCTCTGCCAGGGCTAGTTGTTCGAAAACTGGTTAGCTTAATCCTGGGTTACCAAAGAACTTCAAAGCTATTTATAATATAGCATTTGTAAATTCAGAAAACTTATTGGCTAAGAGCCGTGTTGTCATAACTCAATGTCAACACGGAAAATTTCTAGGAATTTGTAATTATCTTTATATTTCTTTGTGCTATATTATAAAAAATATAAAACATTTTTCTGTATTGACATACAGTTTTAGTATTTTTGCACAAGTGAACATAACAAATCCTACACGTTGATTAGTCAAATTTGACGTAATAAGCTGTTATATTCACCTACAGTTTTGTTATATACACCTACAGGTGAATATAACAAAACAGAAATTTTCAAAATGGCGGCTACCTGTTTTGTGGAAGTTTACTGACAAAGAAATAAACGAAATTAAAATAAATTCAGTCTCAAAAAACACAAAAGCTTGAGTAAAAATACTAAAACAATTATTCGCCTCATGCTCGGTGACTCGTCTCGGCGAATATTCCCCGATAATCACCTCGCCTTCGGCGAATAATTGTTAAATATCAATACGAGTGGAAATTGGGAAAACTCGAAATTGTGTGAAAACACTCCGCCCTCCGGGCATCGTGTTTCCATACAATTTCTCGTTTTCCCATGCAATTTCCACTCGTGTTGATACAACTGTATATCAACACGGAAAATGTTTTATATTTGTTTAAGGCACAGTTCAGCCTTTTGAATGATGGTTTTTAAGGCGCATTTCAGCCCTTTTAATTGAAAAAACTAACTAGGAAAATCAACTATACATAATTCAAGATCAGTAAACTCAATGTTTTTAACAATAAACAATAAAAATGTTTTAAAATATTAAAAACATTAAGTTTGCTAATCTTGAATTATGCTTAATTGATTTTCCTAGTTAGTTTTTTTAGTCTGAACTGTGCCTTTAACTATCCAATAGTTTGCTTATAATCCATCTTGGCGATATTTTTTCCAGAAATCATATCTGGATCAAAAGAAATTTTATTTTTAAAAGTTTCGAAACAAACTAACATGCAGAAATTACACAAACCAAAACAGCGTGTTAAATTTTAACCCAAGATTAGCGGCTTAGCGCTAATCCAGCTTTGAACAACAAGCCACAGAAGATTATGTGTTCACTTTGGCTTGTCTGTCTGTCTGTCTGTCTGTCTGTCTGTCTGTCTGTCTGTCTGTCTGTCTGTCTGTCTGTCTGTCTGTCTGTCTGTCTGTTTGTTTGTTTGTTTGTTTGTTTGTTTGTTTGTTTGTTTGTTTGTTTGTTTGTTTGTTTGTTTGTTTGTTTGTTTGTTCGATAAAATTTTGGCTCATTTTCTATGACAATTGGACGAGAAATGTATACAAACGTTTGTCGTGCTTTTCCGGCCTGAATACTTAGAACTGATTGCGCAACTAATGCATGCGCAACTAATGCATGCGCAACTAATGCACGTGTAATTTCTGCTTGAATACTTGGCATTTGCTGGCGAAATTAATTAAGAAATCAGAGCGCCCTTTTGGGAAATCTGCATTTGATCAATTTTCTTACCAGAACTATTACTTGTTCTTCTGTCAAGGTACTACCTTTTCCCTTCTGTTCAATGCAGTTTGCTATGATCTACACAAAGAAATATTTTCTTTAATACAACGAAAATGGCTGAGTGTGGATGAATCATTATAATGCAAGATTGCCACACTACGCTTTCTGCAAATCATGTTTGACATACACTTGGTTTGACATCTGTAATAATCCTGGACTGTGCCTGGTCGCATTGATTTGAGCGTTTTTGCGAAAAAATAGGCGATTTGAAAATCTCCTCTTAATATATTACAAACTCGCCGAATGTAGCCTATAACTCTAGTGCCGAATGTATATTACAACTTTAGAAACGCCGAATGTATTCTACAACTCTAGACAGATACATGACCACACACGATATTTTTCTCAGTATAGATTTATGAACAAAGATTTCCAAGTTTATTGCTAATCTGCTTCTCATTTATAACCTCAGCTGTATAAGATGGACAAAAGCTTACTTCTTTTAAGGGCATTTTAGCTTCGATCATCTCAGATAATTGAGACTGGAACTCTTTCTTTGATCCGACGTGTTGTTGAGCTTTCTGTGGGAAATACAGATGAAATGTAACAAACAATTAAAATACACAACACAATGAAACCTTACTGCCTTTCTAATACAACATCAATGAAGAAAAAATCTCAAACCGTCACCTGAAATTCGACCAGCTTTGGCAGACCAGCTGCAACAAAGTGCTTTTCAAATTGCTCATTTGTTCTTTTATTGGGAGGGAAAAAATCCTAGAAAATTATATGGTTATTAGTTAGTATAGAATATCAGTTATTTTTTCACTCAGTTTTAATTTCGCGTCCTACAGCATGGTCTACGCGAAAAGGCATTTCCGAATTACGGTCGACCTGAGAACGAGGCTTCGTTCGTAGCACTAAGCCCCGTTATTGCACTTGTCAACTAGAGCGTAATTCGAAAATAGTCTATTCTAATACCACGCGAATTTAAATACATGTAAAGTATTGTAGGACTCGAACCCCACGCCGCCAGGACTTTTTTTTTGGGGGGGGGACTTTAAAATTTGTGACGTCACAATTATAGGGGGTCCGGCAGCATGATCCCCTGGGGGAAAATGAATTTTAGGTCTCTGAAACGGCGTTTCCTGCGAATGCACTTGGGGAAAAATGTAAAGTTCTTAATACATCATTTTTTAACAGTATGAACCCAACACGTTCAATTCGTCCGCATTGAACGTATCTAAAACTACACTCTGAAAAACATTGGCGGGGGAAGTCGCTACACCCCCCCCCCCCTTGTCACTGTATATTTATTAAAAGAACTGAAAATTCAAATTGTTTCAGTGTCCTAGTATACTATTTACTAACCAATAACTTATCATCCATTTCATTCTTTTTCAAAGTACTAATAATACTTGCTGCATCTTTTTTCTCTTTCAACCACGCTTGAAATAATCTTGTTATGAACTGAAGAGATATACCTGTAAAGAAAATATTTATTTTAAATATCTGCAATACAATACTGCAGAGTCAGGCAGCTTGGGAAACCTTTTCCCTGGGGTCGCTGTCATATATGCTTCAGACAGCAGCAATTTGTCCGACGTAGAGAGGAAACCACCGGACATTCTGTCCGACCTAAGTGAAACTGAGGTTTATTGTTTGTCCGACGTAAATCAAAATGTACCATAGTCCAGGACTAGAGGCTCGTGTATTAAATGGAGAATCAGAGAAATGTATACTTTTATACATTTCTCTGATGTTGTTTTAATGTAATTGAGCATAAGGCGGCGAGCGAAGTGGAAATTTGAAGTGGAAGTTGTGAAACTGCTGTTATTGGCAAGCATGTTAACTTTGGCTTGGAAATAATTATGAACAATGACACAAATTATTTAATACATTCATAACATTTACCGTTCAGAATTAATAAATTGTGCTGATATTAATTTGTGTCATGCAGTCTTATTTCCGAGCCAAACTGAACTGAAGGTCATCGGACATCATCATACATATGTCTGACCCAAACTTAACGGACATTTTGTCAGACGGCCCTGTAAAATATATTTTAAGGCCTGTATGGAACCCTGAACTAGATCAAATCCAAAAAGGATATCTGTTCAACTCACTCTTAGCTTGGGATTCACCGGAAATGCCAATAAATGGTTCGATCATATTGCACGAGGCATCGAATTGCGCTTGTTTACGCTGACATGTTTAGCCACATCACTGTTGTTATTATTGGTCGAACTTGTCTTAAATTCATAAGCTATTTCCAGTAAATAGTAAAGTAAATAGTAAATAAACAAACAGTAAAAATGTGAATAAATACAGCCCATATATCACTGCTAGTGCCCCTCGCGCCATCTTTGTGTTCTTGTTTTATAACACACGTAAGGACATGAATGCTCACTGCAAGAGATAATGCTTGACCGTAGTGATAGCGGGCGCATGTACGCTAAGCGTACCTATTTTTAGCAGGCATCCCTATTTTTAGCAGGTGACCCTATCAAGTGTGTGTGTGTGGGGGGCGGGGGTAGAGTGCAGGGCAAGTTATCCTCTTCGCCCAGCAGACAGCAACATAATTGTCACATGCAAGGCACATCTGGTGTCTATCCTATGGAAGAACAGACTTCTCATGGCATGTCGAAGTGCTCTTCTTCTTTTTGATATCGTGACAGAACAACTTTACCTTCTTTAACCAAATGTTCATTTCTAAGTTTTGATAAGAAGGTTCCTTGCGTCATACCTACACAATAGCAGAAGACAAATCTTACTTAACTTGGGCTTAGAAAAAATATTGTTTGGTTCCAGTTTCATTATGGTCTTCGGACTTTTTTATTTTTTTATTCAAATAATTCAATAGAATTTTAATGAACAGAACTTTTATTAATAAAAAGTTCTTCATTAAAATTCTATTGAATTATTTGAATAAAAAAATAAAAAATAGATTATTTGGTGCAAAAAGAGCGTCTTTGATAAAACCAGTGAACTTCATGGTAAAGTAAAATAAATTGAGTTGACTGGATAAAACACACACGAATTTCGATGAATACTGTATTAATGAAATCACTGTTGCGTGCATGAATGTTGTTTATTTTTTCTTCTTATTTTCCTCGGGAAATAGTACCCGGACACGAGTACAAGACATGTACTGTACGTGGTCATTAGTGCATGATTCCCCATGTAACAAACTATTATACTATACTGTTGTTATGTTCATCTTATTGACTGTTACATTGTATTAACTTATTTGATTTCTATTTTTAAATTATTTGTATACAAGATAACTCAATAGATTTGTTAAGGAACTTACTATTTGCAAGAATCATAGCGTAAACTGTTGCAAGTTTCATACGCTGTTCCTCAGTAAAACCTTTCATGAAAACGATTATCTGTCAACATCATATTAAAGAAATATCAAACAACTTGGTAACAACTTTCAGCGCGGATGAAAGGAGGTGAGAGTGCATGGCAGTTACGCAACCTTGGTTAGCTGTTTTTATTGCTTTTCCAACACTATCATGTCTTCTGTCTTCTATATATTATGTTAAAACATGTGATGCTTGTGATGTTACTCTGAGTGTATATCCACACCGGGCAGGCTTGAAAAATATGCCTGGCCACGGTGGGAATCCAACCTACGACCTTTGGAATACTAGCCCAATGCTCTGCCAACTGAGCTACGCGGTCAGGTCGGTTCGAGTATGCGATATTTCGGAACTGAGTCTAGTTCCTTCGATATCAGTGTAATCTAATAATACAGGGCGCGAAATAACGGCCGGTCAACGGACAATGTCCGGCCAGAATGCGGAATTGTCCGGTGAAATTCTTACCTTGTCGGTCATTTTGACCGGTTACTTTTGGTAAAAGAACAAACAACTAATCTTCATTTGAATTAATAATCAAAACAAAGTTGTCAAGCATTATAATTAAGAACCATAACATGTTATCCAATATCTTGCGGGAAAAGAACTTCAATGTACGCCAGCTTTCCCACGCAGTACGTCACAAAGCCCATGGCCATGCTTTTGGCTTAAGAGTTAATTAAGGCCATTGTTTTAGCGCAGTGCAAGTTGTTTTATGTGAAGGAGTTTTTAATTACTGATTACAGTAAGGCTTTTTGTAATGCTATACTGGGAAAATAGTCATTTTTAGGGGTATACTTTACTAGGCTTTGCTTTAAGCTGAATAATACGACCGGCCAGAAATACGGTATGTCCAAACTAAAATTGAGTTGGCCGGTCACCTTGACCGGCGTCCCCCCAGCCGTTATTTCGCGCCCTGTAATAATATAATAATACCGGGTGGCGCAAAAAAAAGTATAACTGTTTGATTACATATAGCTCAAAGACCATAAGCAGTAGAACCCAACATCGAGTTTCATTGCATCCAGCGATGTCTAACTTAAATTTTGGTATACTCGACAGGCATTTTCGTCCAAGATTGACTGAGATATGAGTGTTTAAACTTTTGTTAGCAAATTTGAAACGGTCACAAATTAGCTAAAAACGGCCTATGAAACTGATTTTTAGCTAATTTGTGACCGTTTCAAAATTGTTAACAAAAGTTTAAACTCTTATATCTCAGTTAATCTTGGACGAATATGCCTGTCAAATATACCAAAATTTAAGTTAGATATCGCTGGATGCAGTTAAACTCGATTTATGGTTCTACTGCTTATTGTTTCTGAGTTACAAGTAATCAAACAGTTGTACTTTTTTTTGCGCCACCCGGTATATTCCAAAGGTCGTAGGTTCGATTCCCACCGTGGCCAGGCATATTTTTCAAGCCTGCCCGGTGTGGATATACACTCATAACATCACAAGTAACATCACAAGCATCTTATTCACCTGAGTACACCACACCAACACAGCAAATATATGTTAAAACATAGTTGGAACACTTACAAACCTTTATTTTGTTAATCTAGAGCTTAAAATATCCCCGAAACAATGCGTGACTACCAACACTCATCAACCCCCTCCTCGTTTAACCGAGGCTTACATCCAACCACAAACA
Organism: Paramuricea clavata; assembly: GCA_902702795.2. NCBI lineage: Eukaryota > Metazoa > Cnidaria > Anthozoa > Malacalcyonacea > Plexauridae > Paramuricea > Paramuricea clavata. The sequence continues at coordinate 11,735 of CACRXK020006380.1, read as the reverse complement.
CAGCAAACAGTATATACCCACCTTATCCAAGACCTCGTCAAATGATCTCTGAAGGTATTTGAACCTTCGAATAAGCTTTTGATACAACTAGAAAAACAAAGCCAAACTTGAAAACTTAATACAGTAGGTCCCTTTAAATATAGTGCAGATTCGTATTTATTCACGCCAGGCCAGTTTTTCTTTCCTGTATGAATTATCGAATATGTTTTTTAACTTGAAAGATCCTTACCTGAACATAAGACCTGAGAGTCGCACTGTCTTCATTTGCTTCAAACACACATATTGAAGTTTTGGGCTTTTCACCTTCTAAAATAATACTGCCACCAGGGGCTTTGTAACGAAAAAATGTGTTTAGAAAAAAGTAGAAAATCGTACTTTCACTCACGCTTAATGCCAATCAAGGAATGGCTCATAAAGTCTTAAAATATCAAGTTCAAGTAAGCATGTATAGTATGCTACATATATAAAGCAGTAAGCATTCCCATCACAGGTAGTGTAATTTGAGAGATTAGAAGACGGCAGGCTTCTTCAACCGATCAGAAATTGTACATCTGTATGAAATAGTAAGCAGCTAATCAATAATGGTCAAGTTTCTCTGAATATCTTGGAAAATAAATAGTCACCTAATAATCCACCAGCAATGAGGATTTCAAACAATTGTTCACCATAGGCATGGTAATTCAGTTTGTTTCCGGGATTGTCTAAGAATGCCGATACCTGTGAAGAAATATAACACAGTACAATGAATAACAAAGACAAGTAAATTGAAAACATGCCTGACAGTTCAATATATCTGTATATATGATAATACATCTTTTCAGTGGTTGCCACCCATGCCCATATACAGGGTGTATAAAAAAACTACAGTTGGAAAAAGTTCACCAAAGTCAGATGCGCGCGACATTTGCGAAAACTTTCAGTAAGCCTATGTACTTTAACGTTCTCTGGTACATCTAGCACTAAAATGCGAGCGTTTTTGGAGTAGCCAGAAAACTGTTACTACCCCCCCCCCCCAAAAAAAAAGGCCTTGCACACACACTGAGTCAAAATATGGACTGTCTTGCACAAGCTATCAAAGTTTCAAGAAATTTGGTGCACGTGTAGGCCAAGACGAGATCTTCAAAACCTGGAAGCCAATTCCCAAAGGTCCTTACATGCAGTGTTTATTTACAAACAAAATCAATGGGCAAATCCGCAATGTGTCATATAAATATGCACAAAATAATTTGGTGTGGAATTTTTACTCACATTTTCAAAATCATTTCCAGATTTTTCTAGGCCAGTAATAACAGAATCACGAAAACCTAAGGGATCGTATTTTTCTTTTTCGTCTAAACGTAAGTAAGATGTTAATATTTATTTATTCATCAAAAATATATTACAAAATTAAAAATATATAACACTGACATAAAACTATTGTTTAAGGAAGTTATCGACTTCACCTCTTTTGCGGGTCTTGATCCGCTGTCCTCCAAGAGTTGGTTTGGGATTCTTTTGATTCATACAACTATCTAAATAAAAATCTTCCACTCAGCACTGAAACCAGCATAAAGGTCCAGACACACCAGGCGCGATTCGGCAACGCGACGCGATTTTTTAGTTTTTGAAAGTTAATAAAACAGCCAATGGGAGCAAATTTTGAGAGATATGTAGACCAAATAACTCAAAATGTTATAGCGCTTCTAAATATTTGGAAAATTTAAACTAGGATCAAAGTTATCGGTCAGTGAAAATCGAAAAATCGCGTCGCGTTGTCGAATCGCGTCAGACCCATTCAAAACCAGTCCAACACCACCCAACATGTTGGTCCAACAGTTGACCAAAACAACAAAGAAACGAAATGGCTGCATGTCAGTCAGACTATCGAGTCAGTCTAAAGGCCCTGTCACACTATTGCGTATGAGAGAAACGTATGAGAAGCGTATGAAAATTAACGAAATAATTTTCATACGCACAAAAATCCTTTGAAATGCCAGCGTATGAGTACCGTAAACCTGGCGTACCTCTAGCGTATTTAGCGTGTGCCTAGAGTATGCTTATCGTATAAAGCATACGTCCAATACGCACAAAATTTTTGAACATTGTTTTTAAGGTCTGTGAACACGAATATATGAATATTGACCCCCCCCCAATTATTGAGTTTGTCACACCACTGGGGGTCAGGGTTAAGATTTAGAGAAAATCACCCAATTTTTTCCGATCACCCTAACCCTGCTCCTACAGTACAGTATATGTGGAGGAGTAGTGGAAAAACTTAGAAAACAAGGTGTTTAAGGTGTGCACACCTCAGCAGGTCTGTGTTAGTGTAGGACTGTAGGTCGTGGCAAGAATAAGAAAGTTGCTGATATAGGAGCAGAGAAATGCAGAAAAACGTGGTCTTGGATAAATAAAAAAACCTGGAGAGGGGAACAATGGAATCTGGGATAAAAAGATCAGACTTCAAGAACTGACACGAAAATAAAGAAACAACAGGTATTGAGAAAATAGCAAGAAAGGAACAATAAAGGACTGAAACCTAAACCCCCAGATAACGAAGAGGAACAATGTAAAGAACTGCAAAGATAATAGAAAAAAAACAAACAAAGTCATTAGAGATTACTGTCGTTCCAATTGAAGTGTTGCTCAAATATTGATTCAATACATTACCTCGGGCTGACCAATTCATTTGATCAAGTTCCTCGAGATATTCATACACTTCCTAGTATAATTGTAAACTTCCTGTTGAATAGTTTGAATGCACCAATCACCTTTGTTGTTTGTGCAACTAACCAATTATAAATAGAAAGGAAGTGACCAGAAATGATCAAATACTTGGAATTGGCTCTTTCACAGGAAGTGTATGAATATCTCGAGGAACTTGATCAAATGAATTGGTCAGCCCGAGGTAATGTATTGAATAATATTTGAGCAACACTTCAATTGGAACGACAGTAAGAGGCAATTTTTTTCAATGTCACGTATTTGCAATGAAAAGTGTTCAAAACCTAAAATCTTTTTGGCGTTCCTCTCAAAATTAGGCTACTTTGTTTTAGCTTTATTCTCTAGTTTATAGAGTTAGCTACCTTTTTAAATGCATCTGCCGGTTGAAAACCATAAAATAATAGTTAAAAATTGTCAATTAAAATACAATTATCAATGATGCTTTAAAATTGACGCCATATTAGCCATATAAGCAAAACTTACTGAACTTCAGACATCATTTTCTCTTTGGCGTACCATCTAAAATCTCTTCATTTTAGCATTATTTTACAGATAAAGCACTAAACATATTTTTTAAGTTTGTTTGCCGATTGAGAAACGTATTGAAAAATAAAAAAAATTGAATTTAGTCATAACCTATATGCATTAGTTTTGAGCGCGTGTTACGTAACATACAAAAAAATCTCCTCTTAAACTGTGATTACAGATAAAGAGGGATGCGTTTTCTATCTGGATCAAAAGACATAAAAGGATGTTGGAGAGAATCCTCTGTGGAAGGCAGGGCTCGAATTTTATCGCGGCAATTGCAGTAGAGTGAGAACAGAATACCGTGGATCACTGCGGCAACAACGGCAATTTTTTGCCGTATAGTGTAATTTTTATACTATTCACTGTGCATGCATTACTATTTTGATATACTTGAATTCAGATGTTGATCAAATCATGCGTAAATTACTATTTTAGTCTCAGTTTTCTTCGAAAAAAAACACTATAAAAGAAAAATACGTAAACATGTTTCTAGCTTGTCAACAATCCAAAGTAAAAATAAAATAAAATTTTTATTACAGTAATTTGAAAAAATGCCGTGGAAACTGCCAGAAGTGCCCTAGACAGCTGTTACGTTCTACGGCAATTTTTAACGCCATTGGCATTGCCGTCGATTGATTTCAGGGAAATTCAAGGCCTGGACGGAAGGACTAGCATATGGTTAAAAGATACATGAAAATAGTTTTGAGAGGTGTGAAAAATGCCAAATTAAGAAAAAAAAGATGCCTTATGAGCAATAAGAGACTCCCAATTTAGTATGGGAGCAAAAAAATTCAGGAAAACGTTTTATAAGCCAACTACTATACAAAGTTCTTTAAAAGATCTTCAATAAGAGACTGTTTAGATAGACATTGAATATATATTCATGTGATGCAATTTGTTTTTCAATCAAGTCAAAGAACAACAGGTATGGTAATTTAAAGAAGACATTAGACACTTTACAAATCTAGACAAGCTGTACAACAGTGCTCCCCAAGAGTGCCGAAATGAAACTACCATAAGAACAGCCCACAGAGATAAGACTAAGTATGGTGCAATTTCCCTAGCCTGTGTGCAGCCTCAACCCGAATTTACTAAATACAACATTTCAGGTTGAAGCAGCATGCAGGCTACAATTTCCCATGCTGCTCTTTCTTTACAGATAAAACCAATATCAAAGACAGAAGACAAATTAAAAGTGATATTCTAGGAAGTAACTTGCTTTTAGCCAGAACCTTACTACTCTATCAGAACTTTTCTTTTGGTGTTTAACAAATTGAGCGCTGTTGCTCTCCCCTTGACACAATTAAGATCATCTGGCTTTTGAGTTTTGACAGAGTAAAATAAAAAAGCACAACACAACTTAATGGGTTAATGTATGTCTAGTCTGATTAACCCAATGAGCGCCAGTCCCCTTGACAAGTAAAATCGCCTAGCATTAGACAGAGTAAAATAACAAAGTAGGGCCGGTGCAATGCAACTTAATGGGTTATACTGTATGTGTCTGAAGACTGGCCAGGCTTTGTCTTCAGGATTATTGTATGAGAGATTCCATCCTGCAATCATAGACACTTTCTATGATAGAGGACAGATGTTTTTTTCTACAATAGGGGAGAGGTTATCACATGATCCACATTTGGAAAAAAACATTGACTGTTTTGCAATAAGGTAGACAAGAAGTGGTCAAAGGAATCCTGGAAGAAGTGCAATCACAGGGTAAAATCTGTTTTTTTTACAAGTGCTTCCTAGACATTTATATATACTGTAATCAATATTGTAATGCACCTATTATGATCCCGAGTCTTAATTCACCCTCCCTGCCATGGGAATGGACAAATAAAACTGTCAACCCCCCAAGGGAACTGAAAAAGAAGTGGCAAAAAGATTTTTTAAGGTTATTTCGGGATGGCATATAAAATATATGCAGTTTTGAGTTTTATAACATGATTGTAAATTCTGTCAAGCAAATTATCAAAAGTAAAAAGGCAGTACAACAAAATCCTTCACCAACTAACATATAAACCAGATACAAAACAATGAAAATAATTGCCGATAGAATTGCCAATTCCATGTCAAGTTTTGAAGTCAAATGAATAGCCATAACCAAAAGCGATTTACATAAAATGTCATGACAAATCTCCTTTCCATAAATACAAATTAGAGAACTTCAGTTATTCAGCCAACTAAGAACTTCAGTCATTCAGCCACAGGGCGCAAAATAACGGCCGGTCAACGGACAATGTCCGGCCAGAATGCGGAGTTGTCAGGTCAAATTCTTACCTTGCCGGTCATTTTGACCGCTCACTTTCGGTAAAAGAACAAACTAATCTTCATTTTAATTAATAATCAAAATAAAGTTGTCAAGTATATCATAAATAAGAACCATAACATATTGTTGAATATTTTGCGAGAAAAGAATTTCCGAATGTAGCTACGGCAGCTTTCTCACACAGTGCGTCACAAAGCCAATGGCCATGAGTTAAGGCCATGCTTTTAGCGCAGTGCAAGCTGTTTTATGTGAAGGACGTTTTAAAATTACTGATTACAGTAAGGTTTTTTGCAATGCTATGCTGGGAAAATAGTCACATTTTTAGGGGTATACTTTACTAGGCTTTGCTTTAGGCTGAATAATTTGACCTGCCAGAAATTCGGTATGTCCGAGCAAAAATTGAATTGGCCAGTCACCTTGACTGGCGACCCTCTAGCCATTATTTCGCGCCCTGAGCCAAGATGGAGGAAATTGACGTCCAACAGCTATATGAAGGTTGTAAACAACTGTGTCGCTAAACAAATGATCATTTTATCAAACCATAGTATTATTCTTTAAATTGATGTCAAAATATGAAATTTTGGCACACTCCTTGCCAGCTTCGTGTGAACCGCACAGACAAAAACCTCGACAAAAACAATACAAAGGGACTGGAATGACATCAATTTCCCTCATGTTGGACTCAAGTTATCACTCCAGATATACAGTGTATGGAGCTCACTGGTTGTCCCGGGTTTGTATCCACAGGTTTGACATCAGAAAACCAAATCTGATGAAACTTTATAATAATATTTGAACTTCAAGTGAACTTAAATTTAACCCATTGAGCGCTGGCCAGCACTCTCCATCTGGCGTTAAACAGAGCAAAACAATATTAAAAATAGGGCACATTGGGATGCAATGTAACTTAAATGGGTTAATATTCAACAAACATGTTATTTGAGAAGATATTAAGCAGAATTCCAGCTGACTGAAAATACAAACAGATCTTCACTTCAGCTGTTTAGTTTACAATATAACAAGTCAACACTCAACACAATAAATATATAGCCAGAAATTTAGATATTTCACTGAGTGCTGTGATATCAAAAACGTACCACTCCTCAAAAACACTCGATCTGGGTTTCACCTAAACCCCGAAATACCAATACTTAAATACGTCTATATTGGAAACCACAAATTTAAGATTATATAGCAAAAAGTGAGAAAAATAGTTAAATGGACCAAACCCAAGACGCAAATAGATAAAATGATCTCCCTATTTTAAGCTGGGTAAGAAACTTAATCCTTATATATATGAAGGATAGATCATTCTTGTATACTTTGCTTTGTTATACAGACTAAAATAAAACAGATCTTACTAAAAGATACTACAAAACGGAAAACCTAGAGCGGTTTATTTAATGTACTCTACAATCTATTACCACTGTAATACATGTTTTCGGAGATATTTTTTTGAGCCATATACACTAAAACATCCTTGTGATAGCGTAGATAAAGCGAAGAAATATAGAGCAATGTATAGAAAATAATAATATACCTTTTACAAAAACAAGACAATCTTTTCTAGGTGAATTTCTGGCGTGATTTGAACACGAGTTGTATTCTTCTATTAAATTTCTCCGCGTGAGGGAAAGATACGTATTTCACCATATATTCGAATTTCCGGTTACAGATGTCTGAATTTGCAAGTTCATCCCCCCTGTGAAGTATTTCAAATTCATTATTTTCCGGGGGATAACATATCAATGATATCACATCAGAGATATCACATGCAAAAATCGATTTTGTCGATACAGTAACCTATATAGTTCAGTGGATTTCCTCATAATGCAATTTGCAAGTTATGTTTCCCCTCAGAGGTTTCCCCTGAAATACACTCTAAACTTTGTATATCCCGGGGGGACATCATGAGCGAGAAAACATATTCGTCAATCAAAACCATATAAATAGTGATATGACCAAAAGAAATCGCAAAACCATGGCGGATTCGCAGAGAAAATTTGATGCTGCTGTTCACGTTATTCGATCATTGCCAAAATCTGGTTAGTTTGTTTGAAACTATGAATAAATATTGTATTATTACGCCAGGAAATTTATGTCAATTTAATATAATCGTTTTGTATTGTAGGTTCTTTCCAACCGTCTCATGGAATGATGTTAAAAGTAAGACGTGTTTTGGCATTTTAGAATAAGATATTATATAAATACTACATTCTTTCATCTGAATGTAGAATGTAAAGCCATTAAAAATTATCTTCAAGTTTATAAAGTTATGCAAATTGCATCTAAAATGATCGATATGTAGTGTAACAGTGTAACTCAGTATTAACTGTGACTGAACTTTGTTCTTAATAAATTATTCATCAGTTTATATTGATGGACATCTGACAGTGCCGCCTGTGTGAACTTTGATAACTGACAAACAGACGGATTCATGTTGCAGATTATCTCCTGCTGGACAATGTTTTGAACAATATACTAAATTTCCACTCACCTTAGTACTAGTAGGACTTGTACTTTGAATTAAAGTTAGATTTTTATAAAATAAACCAGTTGCCCATGAAACAATGCAGAAGTGGAATACTTTACAAAATATTATGCATAATTATTGCCTCGTTAGTGACCGGTCATTAATAATGGGAGGGGGAGGGGGGCGGTGGCTGAGAAAAGGGGGCTTCAACTATTTTTGCCTGAATTGAATTTGCCTGAATTGAAAAATATGTGACAAGGGGCATATAAAGTCATATGTTACTTTGTCTGCTGCCAGACAGGCGGACACTTCAAGTCATCAAGGAGAGAGCTCGCAAATGTTAGAATAAAAAGACTGACAAACGTTAAACATCATAATGAAGTGTTAATGGTGTATATTTTCCTTGTGTAATCCAAATTTCTTCCTACTGTGAACTTTTGTTAGACACAAAACGTTTGATGTTCTATCTCTCTGAAAATAACAGAGTTCTGGTTCCGGTCATGCTTTTTTTATTAGTTCTGCCCGGAACAGTGAAATGGAGTCGCAAATTGTTTCCCTTTTGTTGTTCCGATATGCCAAACATATTTTCCTATATTATATACAACATCGGCCTTCATTTTGATAATTGCAAACTAAAATGCCGGTTTAGACTAGATACTGTTGGGCAAGATATATCTGCATATAACATAAACAGCAAATAAACAGATCATTTTTCAAGATGAGATATTTGCACATTTAGTTCATCTACATACAGTAGACAGAATTGTATGTATATTGGTTTTAAAAGATGTCCAACTGTCTGTTCATATAAGCATGCACCTTTAGAAGTACTATCAGGAAAAACCCGATGTCTTTAAATTAATTTACATGTAATTTGCAGATTTTTGAAGCAATTACTAGATATTATTATTAGTTTTAGCCGGGATGACAGCCAATGTAATGTAAATCACACAATTCTGTTTTTAACTTCTCTGGATATGTTACCCTGGGTTTATTTCCATGAAAATACACGATTCTATTTACGATTTTATCAAAACAAAACACTTTTATTCATCAAATATGGAAGAACCATGCTCTCTTAACAGTTTTCTCTCGTATGGCCTTATGGGCCACATTTGGCACCGGTGCCCTAATTATTATCCGGATTACAGATCCTACTAGTGGAAATTACCGATTATTCATGCCACAATCTATCTGATACCGATGCTGATTTTATGATGACTTCATAATACTGTATATATCAGTCGACCAAGTAAAGGTGACGTCATTCATGTCGATTTTTTAACGATAATTTCCCTGTGCATTAATTTAACATACTGTATTGCATTAAAACACAACATGTATCAATGTGCAATGCTTATAATTTTTAAAGTGTGTATTTTCTCAACAATCGGTTTTAAACAATTGGAAATAAAGATAATTCTACCAATTCTGATTGTCTACCGGTAAGACAAAAATCGGCCCGATGATACCGATTATCAGTCAATCACTAAAATGTAATCAATATTCACTTGTAGAAATATACCATGCAAATTGTTTCTAAAAACCTTTCTGTGTAATGAACTCACATTCCTTGTGCCATGTTGGCAGATATGAACATTTCCATATAATTAATGTAATATTAATTTTCCTGCATAAATTATTTTCCCCAAACCTGGTTGGGGTGCGGGTTGGCGGCAAACTTTGCTTCATTGTTGCGCAGTCTCTTACATTGTTTGAGACTGTGCGCAGGCTAGTTTGTCAGATGATATATGCTTCTTGACCAATGTACGGTACTATTTCTTTGTGTACATGTTGTTACTTTTTCCAAAAGAAACGTTTTGGAGTTGATGTGTAACCTTATAAATACAGTACTGTACATATTAATTGAAATCTCAGTATGTCTAATAAGTCAGACAATTTCTCGATCATCAAGAGGAAGGTGTTCAACATTAAAAATTTAATCGGTTAAGAACTGTTTTGCCTGCTTTAGACTATAGTGATCTCATTCTTTTTTCTCCCTTTTTTGTATAATATTTTGTCTAATTTCATTTATTATTAGTTTTATGGTTATTACAAACAAGCAAAAGAAGGACCTTGCAATGAAGTTAAACCTTCCTTTTGGGATGTAGTTAATAAAGCAAAGTGGTCAGTATTGTTTGTACAGAGGTTTTAATAGCTGAATAATGTATTTCTGATTGCATATGCCCTGTTCATTATCTAGGGAGGCTTGGTCAAAACTTGGTGACACTAGTAAGGAAGAAGCAATGGAAAGTTATGTCTATGAACTTAAAGAGGTATTTTAGGCAAAGGTAGCATGGCTAATCAGAAAGTGCAGGAAAAATTATATACTGGGATCCTATTTTGTAAACTTAAAACTAATTTACCCTATTGTCGTAATTGCTGAGGATCCACTTGGAAATCTCACTGTATCCTGTTGGTCATTGTTGTTTCCTTCCTTCTTTAAAGTTGTGTCTCTCTCCTAAATCCCCCTAGAATTTCTCTAACCCCTCTTATAAAGTGTTTAACCCTACCAAAATTTCGCTTCACCCCTCCTATTTTGTGTGAAACTCTTTAACCCAAACGTCTAACCCCTGCCGAAGCTCGCTCAGTGGTGCCGCTTGCACCCCACTAGAAATTTTTCCACCCCTCCTTTAAAATAAATGAAAATCCGCCCTTGTTAAAGGTGTGTTTCCTTGATTTGCTAGTGCTGTTAAGTTAGAGTTATGTCTAACTTAACAAAATTGAAAAAAAAAATTACAATAGCGACAAAACGATATAGTAACATGACTGTGAAACTGCAGAGCAAGACTTGGTGCAGTAGCCCCCTCTAGTGATTAGTGATTACACACTTGTATGGTCAACAGTTTGCACCCTGAAATATGACCAAAACTCAATCGGCATGCATACTCTTGGTTGTCCCTTTAGCTGATCTAGCTGTGTCCCTCCCTGTGTACTTGTATGCTTGCATTCTCATGAGGCCAAAAAAAAATATGTGGGTTTCCAGTTTCTTATAAAAACTTAGGCCCTGTTCACATGACCCGGGATAAACAACTGCCCCGCGACAAGTCATTGACCCGGGGTATTGATATCTTCTGTTCACATGAACAAAGCTAGCGCGGGTCATGCCTATAAATACATTACGCGGGAATCATAAAATATTCCCGCCAACGTGAAACGGTGAAATATTGCTAAATAAAAAACATTCTGGTAAACGCAAGTCGTATTTTATGTTATGATATTTACAAATAGAACGTAGTTGATTATCAGCCGTAATACAATGTCCTCAATTCATTGTTTCTGGTTGACCAGATCAAATTACTTGAGTAACATACTACACTTCTTGGTTTCAAACATGATATTAGCGGCAATTTTATTTTAATATTATTAGAATCATCACTTATAGATTTCTAATGATATGTTCAATCAAATAACAAGTTTTGTGGAGTCCAACGTGCTCTAAATGTAATTTTAGCCGCGATTTTAATCGTTTTACCAAAAATTCAATTATCCCGGGACAAAGTTGCCCCGGGGCAAAGTGTTCACATGAGGAAAAGTTGTCCCGGCTAGGCGAATGTCCCTGTCTACAGAGGCGAGGCACTCGGGTCAATTCTTGTCCCGGTGTCACAGGAGATTCGCCCCCCCCCCCCAGGAGATTCGCCCCCCTCTCAAAAGGGGGGCGATATTCCTAGGATATTCGCCCCCCCCGGGGCGAATCTCCTAGGAATATCGCCCCCCAGGGGGCGAATCTCCTAGGAATATCGCCCCCCTTTAGGAATTTCGCCCCCC
>CACRXK020006379.1:0-20152 GCA_902702795.2 Paramuricea clavata | reverse complement strand
GGGGGGTACGTCGGAAATTTGAAAGTTTTGTCGGAAAATGTCCACCGGAAATGAATTTCCGCCTCTGGTTCCAGACAAAAGAGTCTAGCTAAAATTATTTTAAGTTAGAACACCAACACAACTCGTTATGCGACCGGCTTTTGTTATTCAATTTGGTTGAAAAAATCTAGGACGACGAGGATGGGATTCGAACCCACGCGTGCAGAGCACAATGGATTAGCAGTCCATCGCCTTAACCACTCGGCCACCTCGTCTGAACTGGAGATGGATTAAAATTCTACTCCTGTGTTTCCTAATTTCCAGTGCTATAATAATAATAATAGTTTTTCTAATTTTTCGACAACTAATTCCTGATAGATAATGCAGAAATTTATCTGGGAACATAACTGGCCATTTCCATTTTTTTCAAAATCGTCAGTCGACTGATTTTTGCTTCATTTGCTGTTTTTCTATAAGAAATTGTGGGAGACCTGGATGCGAGTCGAATCCACACGCGTTGAGCGCAATGGATTAGCAGTCCATCACAATCCAAACAATGCATCTCTCCCCCCCCATTGGCAATCTCATTTTTTTTTTGAAAAATGTTAGAAACTTCAAATGTTCATTATTAAAGGTAATGGTGAAATTCTACTGATGAAAATCAATTCATTCTTTTCAAATCGTTATACAACAGGTTTATCTCATTGCTTAATTGAGAAGTAAGTGGCCGACGAGGATGGGATTCGAACCCACGCGTGCAGAGCACAATGGATTAGCAGTCCATCGCCTTAACAACTCGGCCACCTCGTCTGAACTGGAGATGTATTAAAATTGTACTCATGTTTTTCTTAATTTCCAACTAATTACTGATGGATAATGCCCAAGTTTTTCAGATGAAAATAACTGTTCATTTCTATCTTTTTTAAATCGTTAGTCGACTGGTTTTTGCTATTTTTTGCTAAGAAATTGTGGAAGATCTGGATGCGATTCGAATTTAGCAGTCTATCAAAATCCAAACAATCCATCTCTCCCACTCCGGGCAATCTCATTTAATTCGACGAAAAAGTGTTAAAATAATCATTATTGACGAATAATGGTGAAATCCTTTGGTCAAAAATCGTGTTCGACAAGTTTAACTTATTGTTTAAGAAGTAAGTGACCGACGAGGATGGGATTCGAACCCACGCGTGCAGAGCACAATGGATTAGCAGTCCATCGCCTTAACCACTCGGCCACCTCGTCTGTACTGGATATGTATTAAAAATGTAATCGTGTTTTTCCTAATTTCCAGTGCTATAATTGTAATAGTGGGGTTTATCCACATAAACTAAAGGGACTGTTTCTAGATTGTTCCGTTCTACAAAAGAATTTACACATGTTATCTCGATTTGCCCTGCATGGTATTTAGTTTTTAGTATTTATTGATAGATAAAGCCGAAATTTTTCAGTTGAAAATAACTTGCTATCGCAATCCAAACAATTCATCCTCCACTCTGTAATCTCATCTAAAATTTTCAGTTGAAAATAAATTTCTATTTTGTAGTCGACTGGTTTTTGCTATTTTTCTTTGCGAAATTGTGGAAGACCTGGATGCGATTCGAGTCCATACGCGCTGAGCACAATGGGTTAGCTGTCCATCACAATCCAAGCATCCATCTCCTCACTCGGCAAGTTTAGGGGATGGGATTCGAACCCACGCGTCTGCAGCACAATGCATTGATTAGCAGTCCATCGCCTTAACCACTTGGACACCTTGCCTGCATAGACAGGAAATCGACATTTTTCATGTGAAAATAGCTGTCCTTTTTTTTAATTGTTAATCGACCGGTTTTTCCTATTTGTCTTTAAGAAATTGTGGAAGATCAGGATGCGATTCGAATACACATTGTGGATTCGAATCGCATCCTGATCTTGCGCCGAGCACAATGGATTAGCGCTGGCAGTCTATCACAATCCAAACCTGAATTGCGATGAGCACAATGGATTAGCAGTCTATCACAATCCAAACAATCCATCTCCGCTCTCGTTAATCCCGTTTAATTAATATATTGGCGAAAAAGTGTTGAAATATTCATTTTTGACGGTTAATGGTGAAATGTTGCTAATGAAAATCAACTCAGTTTTGTATTGTTTCAAAATCGCTACTGGACAAGTTTATCTTATTGTTTAAGAACTAATTACCATTTTTGCTTTTTTAACAACAGAACAACACGGAGGCGAAACAGAAACAGGCGCGTAAGTTTGGACCAGGCTGCCCCGGGTCCTACCGGAATTGGGTGCCCCCAAGGCAAGGGGATCCTGAATTCGTTTGAAGTACCAAGGAGCTCTGGCAATATGAACATTTTGCTAGTCGTTTAGAAGCGAATTTTAATGGTTTCTTAAACATGGAAATATAATTATAGAGCAAAATACAAAAAAAAACACACACAACTATAAATTAACACTAGCACAATTTGTTTTTGACATAAACAGTGAAATGTTTGCCACTGTACTTATGCACATACAACCTTAAATGAACAAGGCCCCCCGGACAACTCAGTTCAGGGTGCCCCCTGGAAGCCCGTTATAGCCTGGGTGCCCCCGGCTTTTACCGGGCAGAGCTCATAGGATTCAAACTAATATAACACCAGACCAACTGATTGAACAATCCGTTAATTTAGGAAGAGAACACAAACGAACTTTGCTAAAAAAACTAAAGCATTTCAAAAACCTTTAAATACTATCTTGTTTAAGATTTCAATTTTTTTTTCTGTATTTTAACCTTAAAATCATTATGACATCCGACGTTCTGTGTGTATACGTATATATGTGTAAGTTTTGATCGTTTCAACTACAGCTATCAAAATAAATACAAAATATTGTTCAATTGACCATCTCCCCAAATTTCTCCACTATGTCCGAATGAAAATCTTTCAATTCTTTCATTATTTTCTTATGATAATTCTCCAGCCTCGTTTGCACCATCTCCTCAATTTTCTCCTGCGTCAGAACATCATCGCCACCTTCATCATCACCTTCATCATCTTCGTTATAAAACGTGTTCATTTCACCAGCGAAAAATCGGTTGACATTGTCCGTGAAAGATTTCTTGCGATTAGGGTACTCTGTGTGGGTCGTGCCTTTCTTTCTTTTGAAGCATGGTAGTCTACCAAATAGTGATGATTCGACTTCCATTATAAATTTGATCTACAAGACAGGATTTATATTTAGTTCTCTGATTATAATATCGTATTCAGTCGCATGTGAAAAGAATAGAGCGTTTGCGCATGACGTCACAGCTGCCATGCTGGTGTTCCAATTTAAAATAATTTTAACTAGACTCTTTTGTCTGGAACACAAACATGGCTGCCATGGCATTTGTTGAGTTGGTCCCTGGGCAATGAGTGCAAACGCTCTATACTTCCAGTTTGACTGTAACAAGAGATTTTTACGATTTTCTAGAATTAATGAGGGGTGGCTCTTACTAGACCTCTGGGAAGAACTGTCTAGAACTGATAGAACTATTCAGTGCAAATAAAACTAGTTCATCTAAGGTTCTACCTGTGTATAATACTGTACCAATAGAATATGGCCTTAAATGCAATTTATCTAAGGATCCTCATGTGTATCATACTGTACCAATAAAATATGGCCTTGATATGATATTCTAGGGAGAACAGTCTATAACAATCAGAGCTGTCCAGTATCAATAAAGTTAGTCTAGTACATGTTTTATCCTTCAGTAACAAAATGAAGTTAGGTTAGTTTAACTAAACAAGCAAAACCTTTACGTCTTTCCCAACTTACATGTTGTCTCAAACTTTGCACTTTAGCCATACTCATGACATACGTCGTGTCGCCAACAGCCAAGCCAATCAAGACGTTGTTAACCACGACCACCATAAGTAGAACAAACATGACAAACATAAGAAGTTTGAAATCATAAAAATCTGTATGATAACCAACTTTGAGAAACAAAGAATCGTACTTGAAATCGCCCAACATTGATACGAATGTGCTTAGAATTGCAATCGGGAAGTTTTTGAATCTACTATACTCTGCAAGCAGGAGGTAAAACGTTGATGCATATGCCATACAGAATAGCACGATCAGCAAAAGCATCTGAAAAAAAAGAAGAGGTTAGAGCTCGACAACTGGCCTCTGTAGCTCAGTTGGTTAGAGCGCTGCACCGGAATCGCTGGGCTGCAGGTTCGATTCCTGCCAGGGGGCCAGTAGTTGCATTTTCCGCAACTGTTTCTGGTTAGGTCTAATAAATATACACTTGGAATGTATATCGACGAAAGCCATCTACGATTAGTTATATCGATTGTAGGTATCCATGTTTTCAGTGTTGAAGGGTTTTTTGTAGATGGAAACCAAGAGGAGCTGCGAAAAATGGAACTGTTGGCTTCTGGCAGGAATTGATATATGTGTTAGTTACACTCGAACATTTCCAGCCACAAAAACACAGAATCCTGATATAAACTCATATACCTTAGTCAGCGTCTTAAAAACTTTCTGCAGAGTCAAAATGTAAGTGCCAATATCAGGAATTCGTCTCAAGAACCAGATGAGATTAAACCAGGATATACAGACGGCTAGGGAAGCTGCCCCAAACTGGCGTTCAGTTTTTGTGTTCCTCACTGGGAACATAAAGTACAGCACACAAACATACAACATCCACTCGAAATAATTTGAAAATTTTTTGAAATATCTCCAACGTTGGGTATGCATCTGGAAAGAAGTTAGATAATCGTCAAGATAAACTATTTAACTAAAATATTTAGTTGAAAACGTCTTATCAGTAGCTCTATATGATGCTACTGGTGGTGGTAGTTGTGATGGTGGTGGTGATGATGATGGTGGTGATGATGATCATAATAATGATAATATTAATGGTGATGATGATGGGTGGTAATGATGATGATGGTAGTGGTAGTTGTGATGATGGTAGTAGTGATGATGGTGGTGATAATGGAATGGTGGTGATTATGATAATATTAATGGTGATGATGATGATGGTGGTGGTGATGATGATGGTAGTTGTGATGGTGGTGGTAGTGGTGATGATGATGGTGGTGATAATGGTGGTGGCAATAATGGTGGTGATTATGATAATATTGATGGTGATGATTATGGTAGTGGTGATGATGGTGGTTGTAAAAATGGTGGTGGCTATGATGGTATGATAGTGGTAATAAAGATGGAGATCTGTCTAATGGTATGCCAGATCAGACTACTTGTGATCTGCCAGAGAAAAATTTAAAAGTATTAATAGTATACTTGTTATACCCGAACGAATTCTTTGAAAATGTTGAAGAATGTTAATATGAAGATGAAAGTCGTTGCAACGATAGCTCCGTGCTGATTAGGTCTTCCGGCAGAGTTGTTAGACGTTGTGGACTTGGTTGTTGCTGCGTCTATAAAATTAAACGACAATAATTTTGCTTTTTGGAAAACATTGAAATTTATTTAATTAATAAAACGTTTGATCCGTAAGCCTGGATCTTTAAGGCAGATTTGATCCGTAAGCCCGGATCTTTGAGGCAGATTTGCACTGTACAACTTTTTTGCCTAAAATTGTCGCATGCAACCTGGGTGGCAGGACATTTTGCCGAAAGACATTTTGCCGAAAGGACATTTTGCCGAAAGGACATTTTGCCGAAAGGACATTTTGCCGAAAGACACTTTGCCGAAAGACATTTTGACGAACGGACACTTTGACGAACGGACATTTTGCCGAACTATTTTATAGTAGAGAAAATAGAGATATATACACTATCAAAGTTTCTGTCATTGAAGTCTTTGATAAAAGTCATTGTTCACTTTGATGGCAGAAACTTTGATAGTGAACGTTTTTCGTTTTATATTTACAGCTGAGAATAACGTGATTCATGAATGTTAAGGTAAAAGTTCATATATACAAACTATCAATATGATTATGCACTACTAATGACGCACATGACAACTGAATCACCGCCCCAAACAATTTGATAAACAACGTTGGTGAACGTGGGTGTGAACGAAATAACATCTCTATTTTCGGCAAATTGTCCGTTCGGCAAAATGTCCGGGAACCTGCAAACACACAACTCAACTGCGTTGTCGTAGGTGAGTTGTGTGTTTGATTTACAGAGTAGTAACTGGTGGAAGCAGGTTGCATGCAACAGTTTTAGGCAAACGTTGTGCAGTGTAAATCGGCCTTTATCTGTGGAAATAGTTTCGTAAAACATATAAAAATTAAAATATTCCAATGGACCCAATGACTTACTCGATTTATGTAGCGTCCGAACTGCGATTGCACCACGAACCAACGCAACATAAACATTAAACGAAACATGAAAACAAAGAAAGATAAAAAGATTTGCCAGATATACATAACATCCTTTTTCTCGCCATTTAACGCTAAAATATTTCTTGCAGAGTTTGTGAGTCAAGCATTGTTCATCGTCGTTATCAATGATCGCTTGGAGGCCATCAAACATGGGTGGTTTGGAACCTTGAATAATGGAAAAGACAGGCGACAATAAACACAACCTGAAACCATGAACAGGCAAAAAATCACTGAGGAACGTTTCGAAGCCTGAATTAAGTAGTTTGTCAGATACACGGCTATGCACAAACTATTTACGTACTTCTAGGCATAACGTGGTTAAATAAATGATTGATTAATTCATTACAAAAACACACCTGTTGGATTCAGCAAGAAGAAATCGTATGTTATTTGATAGTCAAGCGATTGAGCTTTACCGTCGCTCTTCACGACACAGCGATCTAACAGTATCTTGGCATTGTCTGGCATTTGGTTTACTAGGCATGCAAAACCTCTTTTTGCTCCTCCATTCCATTCAGTGATCAGCTGAAGTGGGAAATAAATTAGTTTGTATGGTACTGAATAACAAAAGAATGAAGAAGTGATGAAAGTGATGGTAGTAGTAGTGATGATGGTAATGATGACGGTAGTAGCAGTGATGATATAGTGGTGATGATGATGGTAGTGGTGATGATGATGGTGGTGATGATGGTGGTGATGATGGTGGTGATGATGATGGTAGTGATGATGATGGTGGTGATGATGATGGTGATGATCGTGATGGTAGTGATGATGATGGTGATGATGGTGCTGATGATGATGGTGATGATGATGATGGTAGTCATGGATGATGATGGTGGTGATTATGATGGTGATGATGGTAGTGATGGTGATGATGGTGGTGATGATGACGGTGGTGTTGATGATGGTGGTGATGATGATGGTGATGATGATGGTGATGATGATGATGGTGGTAATGATGATGGTGGTGATGATGATGGTAGTGATGGTGATGATGATGACGACGGCGGTGTTAGTAATGATGATGACGGTGGTGTTAGTAATGACGATGATGGTGGTGTTAGTGGTGATGGTGGTGATGGTAGTGACGATGATGGTAGTGACGATGATGGTGGTGATAATGATGGCGGTCCGGAGATAATGGTGGTAGTGATGGTGGTAGTGATGAGGCTCATGATGGTAATAATAGAGATTATGATGACGGTAAAGGTGATGATAATGATAATGATAATTGTTAAGTTGATGGTAATGGTGATGATAGTGGTAAGAAGAAAACTGTACATTCTACTCACATCTTTCCAGTGGTCGCTAAGCAACAATTCCTTCACTACGTCATCCTGTTTGTTCATCACAGCCACCTCCAAACAATTCAGACCACCCTCCATCCTCACAAGCGGGTCTGCACCATTCTTAAGAAGAAAGGACACAATGTTTCTGCAGCCATTCATGCAAGCAATGTGTAGAGCCGTTCTTCCTTGGTTATCTTCTGCTCTCAAGAGATCTTCGTCCTCGTGAAACAGCAGTTTGACATTTGATAACGAGCCAGCGTCCGCTGCCATGTGGAATGGTGTGGAATTATTCTTGTCGCTAGAAAAAAGAAATGTTCACGTTGATAAATGCAGTGTAGTGACGACAGATAATAGACAAATACACAGTGCCAAGCGGTATCCGGACATTTTGCCGAAACACATTTTGCCGAACGGACATTTTGCCGACGGACAATTTGCCGAACGGACAATTTGCCGAAAGGACAACTTGCCGAAAATAAAAATGTTATTTCGTCAAAATATTTGGGACTGTGACTCATTTCTCAAATGTGTAATTCTCAACCATTGTGTAAAATAACCATTATATGGTCATTAGCAGTGCATAATGGTCATTAGCAGTGCATAATGGTCGTTAAGCCCGCCGCACACGAGAGCAACTTGCTGCGCTAAAATATCTACCGTGTTTGATATTTTTCGCCTCGCGAGGAAAACATCTCAGCGTCAGTGGATGTTGTGAGCTAAGTGCTGAGCTGTTTGAATCAATTAGCCAATGACAAACCATGGTTTCTTCATGTGACTTGCGACAAAATGGAGCTGGCTGCCACGCGAGGCGGTTAGCTCAGCAAGTTGCTCTCGTATGCGGCGAGCTTAAGCAGTGCATAACCATATTCACTATTGGTAGCTTGTTTGTGCAGCGGATGACTCATTTTTTAGGAACGTGTTTTGACGTCAGATCCGGCAGGGTGCGATAATTCACGTACCAACTTACCGGAGGTACGCCAAATTTATGGTCTGGTACTTCCTTGTTTTTAGGCAAGTACCACGTAAGTACGCGGAAATTTGCTACTCGCGTACTTACATTTTCCTTGCAAACCTGCCAAAGTATTCAAAACCGTGAAGAACTTTAGCTGTACATGTAAATTCCACGCATCCGACATATTTTGGGATGAAAAAAGCCAAAAGGTTATCTTTGCGCTTGATCAAAAAATTTATCGTCATCGTCCGACTGAAAAAAAATCACTCGGGTGAGCGATTTTAAAATCGTTATCGTCCAACGATAATTATATCGTTTTCGTTGTAGTGTGGACACCAACATAATTTTTTTACCAATCATCGCGTGTTTACAAGTTATCGTATCGTTATCGTTGCGTAGTGTGACCTGGGCTTAATCAGTCAATGCTATACCAAGGCCTAAAATACCTGTGGTTCCGGTTTCCCGACCGGCCCTATTTTTTTTTTGCCCACCCTATTATTTTTTCAACACGATTGACCATGCGACCCTATTTTCTCCGGGTGGTTGCGGGCTGCTCGTACAGCGTGCCAAAATGGCGTCTGTTGTCACAATAATTATTGAACCAAATTGCCTAAATCCATCCGTAGGAACTACGCATCTCTAGTTAATATTGATGTCGGGACTCTACTGAAAATCGTCCAGCAAAAAAAACCCGCCAAAACCACCGACCCACCTACCCTAATTTTTTCGCGATATGAAACCGGAACCACAGGTTTTTTTTAGGCCCAATGAGGAAAACTACACTGTTTGTAGCTGAGGTCAGACTGTTAGTACCCTCGGTAAATCCACTGTGCATTCGAGTCACAACGTCGACGCTTTGAAAACTGTTATATTATGTTGTACAAATACCATAGTTAAAGATTCACTTGTACAAAATTGCTCATACATTTTGTGCTTTTGGACCAGTAAACTATACGTGGGTATAAAAACGCATAACTCGGAAGTAGTCTTAGGTACGTCTTGACTCTTGTTAAGTTTGTACTAGATTAGGTACGCGGTAAAAGTTGTCGGAGTACCAGTCAGGTACGGCTAAAAATATTGAATTATCGCACCCTGGATCGTAAACAAACAAGCGTATATAAAGACGACGTAAGCGAATTTCACTTCGAGAATCATGGAATACATTCACAGTCAGTTCTAAGGGAAATCACATTCATGAATGATGTTGAATGATGTTATTCTTTATACCGCCAATTTTCGGTAAACTTGTCAAACACTTGAAAGAATATAAAACGAAACTATACACTATCAAAGTTTCTGTCATCAAAACCGACAATTAATGACTTTAATCACAGAAACTTTGACTGTGTAAGCGAACCTTTAAAGTTCAGAAGATATCTCTATTTTCGGCAAAATGTCCTTTCGTCAAACTGTCCGTTCGGCAAAATGTCCATTCGGCAAAATGTTCGTTTGGCAAAACGTCCGTTCGGCAAAACGTCCGTCGGCAAAATGTCCGTTCGGCAAAATGTCTTTCGGCAAAATGTATTTTGGCAAAGTGTCTTTCGGCAAAATGTCCGGCCACCGTGCCAAGCTAGCCGTTGCAAGTTGGCAGCAAGTCATGCTGCAAATTTTTAATGATGTGTATTATGCAAACCTTTAGAAATAAATGTATTGCCTTTAACCTATTAAGACGCAGGTTTATTAGCAGAGCATGACCAGTTGCCATGGCTTGCTTTGTCACTGCAAATGAGAGGTGTGCAAATCCGATCCGAATCCGATCATATTCGTTCGGATTTCGGAACAAAAATATAAATTTCGGATTAGACCGGATTGATAAAGTTGTTTCGTAGTCAGATCGGACTTCGATATTCGAAATAAAATGAATTAATTAAATATCCACGACAAAACAATTGGATGTCACTTTGTCAGCTTCTTGACGACTTGACATGTATATTTCTTGCTTTTATATTTACTTGGTTAAATATTTCCACTTGAATGAGAAATCTATTTTATTAAAGGATTCTTCGGATTGGAATTCTTTATCAAAACTCGGATTGCATTAGACAATTTTGGATCGGATTGAATTTTAAACATTAGCCAAATATCGAATTATAAACGTCCAATCCGATCCGCTGCACACCTCTACTGCACGCAAATACATTGTTCCGACGGCTATATCAAAATACACACATCTCCAAAATATCGCAGTCCGTGATTTATCAGATATAAGAAAGGGTTCGTAGTCTCCAAGACCAAACAAATTCAAAGACTTTCAAAGATTTTTGCTGCCTATTTTCAAATACTTTTCAAAGACCGTTGAGAGCAATCAGCTGTTGAAGAGTTGCAAGTGAAAGCAACATATTTACCCAATAATTAGTCCCATCAAATCACATCCTAAAATGCGCCTTTTCGTCGATATTTGCGAAAATCTTGATTCAATCAATCTATTTTATTAGCTAGGAAATCGTATAATCAAATACTCACTAAAGTATTTGGAGACTTTTAAAGACTTTCTTCGCTTTTTCACACAATGCAAAGACTTTTCAAAGACCTTAAAGACCTGTATTCAAATTTAAAGACTTTCAAGGGTTTCAAAGACCGCCACGAACCCTGTAAGATACTCGGCTGTCACTTCGTGTTTTATATCTGATAAAGCACTCCAGCTCGTGTTTTAAAATAGCACATAGATGATAGATAGACATGTACAATACAGATGATAGACATTTAAATACATTGTTCCGGCAGCTACATCAAGTACTCACGTCTCAAAAATATCAGCTCCGTGCGAGAGAAGGAATTCCAACAAGAACCACTCCTCTAACGCAGCAGCGTAATGCTGTGTAGATTTTCCATCGTTATCCTTGTCGTACAAAGCATCAGGTCTTGCTTCCAAGATATCTTGTACAATGTAAGGATTACACGACTTCACTGCGCAATGGATCAATGTCTGCCCTGTCTTTCTACTGCGGATAGTGTACATGTTCTGTCCAGGCCGGCCAGTATATGCATGCTCTAAAATTATATTGAAACTTCAAATTGGATGGAAACAGTTAAGGCAGGGTTAAGCCCGGAAAATAAACCAAGAAACATTGTTTCTAAGCCATGTTTCCCAAACATTTGGTTTTGTAATCGCAAACGCAAGCCCCTGTCTTGAAGGATACTCGAAAACCTGGGAAAACCAAGAAATATTACTTCCTAGCCATGTTTCCTGAGCTATGAAAGACGTCGATACTTTGCTACCTTTCTCTCATTATGTAAGACAGCAATATGAGCAGGAGTATAACCATTCACGTCTTCGCTGAAGAGCGCTTGGATCAGGTGATCATGCTATAAAACGAAGACTCGTATCAATGGTATGTCAAAATAATGCCAGGCTGATTAACTTTGGCTCCCAAATGGAAGCTGAAAAAATTTGCATACGATTCTGATCTCGTGTGATCGCAGTTCAAGATCAAACCTTTTCAAACTTTTCCAACACAAACTCTAGCAATTCCTCTCGCTGAACACTGAGATGAAAGATATTTCGTCCAGTTATATCTGTGTCGGTGACTTTCAGTTTCTCAACATCTTTCTGTTCATTCAGATATTTCTCTGTTATACGAAGACCACGGCGGACAGCCCTGGAATTGACATAAAAATCAATGAAACACACGTTGACCCGATTTAAACTCTGAGTCTCTGTGTCTCGAAAGACTCGACTGGTTACCGGATCCATACAGACTTATTAGACGAAATATTTTTATTTGTGCAAAAAAATTAGTTACGTACTGAATTTGTTGAATAAGAAAGCTATACGACATTGTTCACCATTACGAATCAAAACTTACCTTATTAATGGACTTATGAGGATACGTTTTTCAGACTTTAAGCTAGGATTATTGATGGACATCTCTCCGTTCAAATTCCTCATTTCTTGCAAATGAGTTCCAGTAAGATCATCCATGACGCCTAAATGTATAAGTCACGCAACTTGCATAAGGACAACATCAAAGAAACACGTCATGTGCATCATGCTGAAATAGTAAAACATGAAAACGAGACCGATTTAATGGTAATTATGTTATTGAAGAACTAACAACACGCAAGATTGTTTGAGCAAATAAATCCATCTTAATAGACATTTCCCCTTATGAGTGAAATTTTGATCTAAATATGCCTGGACAAAAATTTCATCACAGCTTAAAAGAGCATCTCAAAATTAGTAATATTTCGAAGTGTCGTTGCGAAATGTTGTAAAATGCGGATAATATGGCCTTGCGAAGTTTGCCGTTTTTCAGTCATTTTGTATTACAAATGGGAAATTGATAATCAGTTTGATCATCTGATTATCAATTTCCCGTTTGTAATGTAAAATGACTGAAAAACGGCAAACTTCGCAAGGCTATATTATCCGCATTTTACAACATTTCGCAACGAAACTTCGGAATATTACTAATTTTGTGATGCTCTTTCAAGCTGTGATGAAATCTTTGTCCAGATCAAAATTTCACTCAAAAGGGGAGAGGTCTATTGCATGTGATCCTTCTTGTTTATCACATTCACACACGAACCTATTATCAGACGAACGACTTTTTATTTCCTCAAAAAATAAGCCATACGATGGATAAAAACCTACCTTATTAAAATCAATGGACTTATGACCATAGCTGCTTTTTTAGACTTCAAGAGAGGATTATTGAAAAAGGGTTCCATGCAGTGGTCTTATCCATGTTACCTATATATAAGCACATTTTCCGACATAGACAGCTATATATAACCACAGTTAATACAATAGAGATATTAACTGTGATATAAATGTAAACTTCAAACTACATTTGAAAGTAAGTTGTACAGGTTTTTGACAGCTCAGTAGCTAATTTATGTTTCAATTTTAGTGCACAGTCAAATTGTCCAAACTTCGAACAGCTAACAGTTGTCCTCAAAATACAATGTGCCGTGGAAGTAGATATAGGCCCCTACAGAGGATATTACACGGCGGCGCGAAGATATGACTTTTATCTTCGAGTGTTGAAAACAATCATATCTTAAAAAGCAACTGTGCATGTAATGTTCTGTTTATTACATAGTCCCAAGCAAAAAAATTTGAAATTTCATGCTCAAAAGCAAATTTTCAAATTGTCACGTGATCGATATCTTCACTAGTGAAGATATCTTCACTAGTGAAGATATCATGGAAAATATCTCGCTGCGTATTTTTCAGTATCTCACTCTCTACTATATAATTTTGTGGGTTTTTTTGTTACGTATATATGTGCAAATTTTGATCATTTCAACTACAGTTATCAAAATAAATACAAAAGATTGTTCAATTGACCGTCTCCCCCAATTTCTTCACCGAACAAAAATCTTTCAACTCTTGCATCATTTTCTTATGATAATTCTCCAGCCTCGTTTGCACCATCTCCTCAATTTTATCCAGTGTCAGAACATCATCGCCACCTTCATCATCACCTTCATCATCTTCGTTATAAAACGTGTTCATTTCACCCGCCAAAAGTCGGTTGAGCTTATCCGCCCAAGACTTCTTGTGGTTAGGGTACTCTATGTACGTCATATCCTCCTTTCTTTTGAAGCATGGTAGTTTACTAAACAGTGATGATTCGACTTCCATTATAAATTTCATCTAAAAGACAGAATTTATATTTTAAATAGTACTTTACAGATCATTACAGTACCGCCTTGTTTGTAATGATGCTCTTTTAGAGGGGTTAGGTGAGCGAGCGGAACACGCTTGTAGCATGCAAGCTTGTCACTCACAACTTGTTGACAATTGAGAAATTGCAGGATGATAACAAGTTGTTGGAACAACTCAGTTGTAACAAATCTGTCGAGCTCAATAAGCTTGTAGCAAGTTGTGAACAAGCCATTGACAACTTGTTACCAAGCTAGGAACAAGCAGTGCGAACACATCCTGTTGACAAGTTGTTGAAACAGCATTCCTACTCCTACAAGTCTGCTGTTTTTACGTGTGTACTAGACTTCTAATAATATTAGTTTAGCTAACTAAAAATACATGCATACAGTAACCCCTCGCCAATATTTTCCAAACATTAAATTAACATGAAGTATTCAGAAATCGCCGACGCTGAACGCAGGCTCGCACCCAAGTGTTGCCATGACAACACGATATTCTTAAATTTTTAATTTTTTCTGGCATATTTTTGTACAAAACTGCAAGATAGTTGAAAGATTCGTACTTTTAACTATACAACAATATACACTGTAGGTATATTATTTTGCATTTTGTGAGCTTTGATTTAATGTAAAATTTAACTTGAAACGCTTCGTAACTGTTTTGAAATGTTCAATCAACTAAACTACATTTACCGATAAACTGTTTTTACTTAATAAAACATAATAAGTTTAATACAAATAAAACAAATTGTTAGGTAACTTCAGTTCAGTCTTCAAATCAATTTGTTCAAATTAAACGGTAATTTATGAAACTTAGAGCTTCGTTGAAAAGGAAAACAGTTCATGTTTTTGGGCAAAAAGTTAAAGCAACAAAATTCGTAAACTTACTAAACATTAAATATTCAAAGCAAACTTGCCGTATATTTCACGATTTCCCATAGTAACTTAATTCTTCTCAATTCTTCAAACAAAATTGCTTCAAGATTGTTGTATGTGAAACGATTTTCCAAATATATGTCTTTTAATATTGAAATCTTGCTTATCCCACCCACTACTACGCCTACAAGCAATCAGCCATATTATTTAGATCAGTCAGGATGACCACCCACTCAAGATCGTTGTCACGCCCGCGATCATTGATGAACTTTAGACTTCGCTAATGCTTTCGTTTCCCCGGGTGTAAATAGCCCCCGAATTAGTACCCTCGCCCCGGGCTTACGCCCGGAAGTGGCGCTGCGCGCCGTTGGATCGGGGATTAAGGTTTCCTCCTGCGCGTAGACGCCCAGGAAGAACAGATTATAACAAGGAGAGCTGTCCAGTATAAATAAAGTTAGTTTAGTTTATGTTTTATCCTTAAGTAACACTGGAACGGTAAGGGACATCATTACTAAAGGAATACCGAATGGTTTTCCGTGCAGGATTGCATGATCCATGCAGGCGAGTGTATTTTTACGCTTTCCGAAAGTCGAGCAACATCCCAAGTGCATGGATCATGCTATCCTGCACGGGAAAACCATTTGGTAATTGTTTTATAAAATTACTACAGTGAAACGACGCTTAACGTGATTAAAATTACTGATGAAATGTGCAGTTCTCACAACATTCGTGAATTAACCAATCAGAGAATCGCTACTCCACGCTATTGAAAACAACAACAGATGTGAACAGAATTTGATCGCAAATTCGCGAAAATATACAGCGAAAATACAGGGACTTTCTCGATAAAATAGACGAAATTTGAAATGGAAAACCCGCTAAACAGAGAGCCAAAGTAATTTTGAAGATTCTCCAGCTGAATATGTGAAGATTGCGAAGCGTTTGATCAACTTTGAAGCGAGAGATGTTGTACTTACATGCCATGGTCTGATGAATTTCAACGCTATACGCGTTGCTACTTGCTGAATAGCAATGTATCGATCAGAAATTTATTCATACAACTAAACCAACGTCTCAATAATTGAAAACTTACTTCAAAGTCGAAAGGTATCGTACAATGAAACTTTACAATGCGAGTATATTTGTAAAATTATATGCAATAATTTCTGTTCAGAATTTCCCGTGCAGGATTGTCTGATCCTGCACGGCTGTTGACCAATCAAATTGCGTGTTTCACTGTAGTTATTATATAATATATTTTACTATCGCGCAAGCGAGTATAATTACATCATTTTCTAATTTACTTTAAAGCGTTAAGAACTGTCAGAAAAGACAGCAATACAATAGCCTATATTATACTCATTTTGTAATTTAGTTGCATCGTTTTCAAACCGTCATAACTGCCTATTTTGTAATTTACGTCGTCAAGGACAATTATAGGGCGGCTAGATTATAGAATACCCGTCCACTTTTGTGACTATTTTATTTTCGTGATACGATGATACGAAGTGAAAGTCATGACGTAATCATTTTAGTAGCGAGTTATTATAAAAAGCCTATAAGATGATACGAAGTGAAAATAATGACGTCATTATTATAAGTCGCGTCATTTATTAGGACTGGGCAAGGTATTTTTTCAGTGATACGATGATACGAAGTGAAATTAGAAAACATAATTATTATAAATTCCGGTTATTTAGTGAAACTGGGCAAGCTATTTTTTAGTGATACAATGATACGAAGTGAAATTAACTTCGTAAAAAATTCTATGCTCAATTGTGCAAGGCATCTATAGGCCACGTATAGACGTTTTTCGTATATACTTTTAGTAACGTTGGCAAGGACAATGTACCATTGACATTGACTGATTGATTGTACATGTTTAGCCACCAGTCCTAATAGCGACTATTTTGAGTTAGTAACCAGAGCCACGAGGATTCACATCGACATCGATTCACATTCACATTCCCACGTTTTACTGGGATTCCTGCCAAATATAGCCATGCATTTTCGATTCAGTTTTGGTGACTGGTGTTTTACAATTATATAATCATTTATGAAATCGATATATTAAATTTCCTTAAAATATCCTGAAACCATTGGCAAATACATTTATATTTTTTATATAATTTTAATTTTCAAACCACGGTATGCATGCATGCATCGTGGACATTGTGAACTTAATAATATATATTATAACACTTGTCAAAAATCGGTCTCCCATACCCAGCTTGTTCGCAGGTGCGAGGTATTCTCCCACCTAAAAAAGTTCCATAGAATTCCACTCCTCATACAATTTCAAATTTACAAAAACGCTAAGATTATCAGATTAACATCATACAAAAAATATAATAATGAACTCTTTATATATAAAATCTAGTAATCTACTGACATAGTTACAGAAACCTGCACTAACACCCATATTTTAAAAGCTCACTCACACTCATACTCAATGCATGAGTGGAGGTTCAAACTGAGCTTCTCTTGAGTGTCAGCGCTGTTTTTCAATAGCCGCCGTGAATGTGAGTATAGTCACGCAGTAACGGTACGACACTAACCCTCCAGCTATTCAAAACTGAACAGCAATGACACTCGAGAGAAGCTCAGACTGAACTTCCACTCATTGAGTGTGAGTGAGCTTTTAGAATACGGGCGTAAGACTATACTTTCAAAACCACGGCAACGGTACATAAAACGGTTACCAAAATACGCTTATATAATGCGGCATTTCATGCTTTTTCTAATGATGTACTGATTGCGCGACAAGCTCACCAATGTCAAAACGGCAAGGATTAATAAGGTGGTAATTACTTTTGTTTATAAAATTACATTGCGCAAACGTCTATATTCCGCAAGCGTTTGCCCCAAAATCTGTCTTCCCCAATTGTTCCCGAACTCGACTATATTGAGTTTTATTATTATTATTATTATTAATCAAAATCTTTACACACGGTAGCCTATTCAGTATAACTATTAAAAACTGACTTTATATTTACAAGAGGTGCTGGTTTTCAAAAGGCCGGGTAATAAAAACGAAATCCTATTTACTATGATACAGTACTAAATGAAGGTATATAATTAATGTATAATTAATGATCCAACCAATTAAGCAGTTTTATCAAGTCGGCGTTTGAAAGCGTTAACTAATAGCTCACAGAAATCTTCAGTTACCTGTATATCATTAAATAATACGTTGCAGGACTTTGCCGCTGTATATGAGAAGCTTCTTTTTAAGAAATTAGTCCTTGGTTTTGAAAGTGCTAATTTGGTGTTATTACTTCTTAGACTGTAATTATCGTTATTGCACACAGTAAATAATTGCTGTAAATAATCCGGTCCTTGCCCGGTTAAAACTTTGAATGTCATAAAAGTAGTATTTCATGCTTTTTCCATTGATGTACACTAAATTAGGGCACAAGCTAACAAACGTAGATGTATCGCAAATTGGGGCACAAGCTCACCAATGTCAAAACGGCAAGGATTAATAAGGTGGTAATTGCTTTTGTTTATAGAATTACATTGCGCAAACATCTATATTCCGCAAGATCTGTATTCCTAATTGTTCTGAAACTCAACTATATCGTGCAGTATTTCATGCTCTTTCTAATGACGTCACCAAGGTCATTATATATATTACATTAATGTAGCACAATCGTTTAAAACTGGTTGTGTTAAATGTCACTCGATCGTGTCGACGTGTCGTCCTTTGTCGATCATTGTAGATAAAATGTGTTGTAATTGATGTAAATGTAAATTTAGTATAAGGATCGTGAGAATGGGGCAATAAGCCCTGTAGGGATCACTAATCATTAATGACAAAGCTAGTAAATAAATAAAATAAAACGGCAAGGATTAATAAGGTGCTTATTGCTTTAATTTGTTTATAGAATAGTTAAACTCATTTCTTTTGTTTATATATTAAATTTAGACAATAGAATTACACTGTGCCAACATCTATATTCAGCAAGCGTTTGTACAAAATCGGCTCCCTAATTGTTTCGAAACTCAACTATATGGTGCAGGAGTTCATCCTCTTTCCAATGCATGATATACACTAAATTGGGCACAAGCTCGCAAACGTCGGAATGACAGAGACTAATGAAAGAAACTTAATCCTAATGATTATACAAAGAAACGCAATAATCACATAGTAAGCCAAATTGCGACGCCGTTTATACCGCGAAGCTATACTTCAAACATTTTATACAAATAAACGAAGGAAATTTGGGATCACCAGAATTCGTATATTACCACGTAACCATCTTTTCGAAAGGCTGGTTATACATGAAATGCTTTCTGCTGTTATTAATTCTGTTCTGTATTGGAAAGAGGGTATAACTCTCTTCACTGTTAATCCAATTTATATGAATCGTAGCCATAAATTTTGCGATAATAACTTAATAACCTGGAAAGTATACTGGAACATATTCGCATTTTCGCAAGTGTTACATATCATGAAAAATCTGAGGTTTTTGTGCTTGTGCCATGTTATTGTTGTTACTCGTGGAAGCGGAATGACATATCTACATTATAGCTACTTAAATTTCAACATTACCTCGAACATTACCATGTTTGCCTTATTTCGTCAAATATCGATATCGAAATTAAAGTTTATTAATCTGAAACATACTGATCGAACAAGTAAATGCAGTGTCTTAAATGTTCAATTTCCCCCACAAAGAAGCTTATTTTCCTATTTTATGCACAGCATACGATAGATACGTTGCATGCATTGCTCATGTTACTGCTAATTTAAAGTAAAAAATACCTTAAAAGTAGCCAGAAAAGGGGTTCAAATAATCTACTTTTGAATAATTGAATACAGTTGAATGTGAGGTCCAATCTAAAGACCTGTCGCACTATTGCGTATTGTACTAGCGTATGCCAGCATATGGAAAATATCACTCATACGCCGGTAACGCTGGCATACGCCGTAGATGTACGTTAGGCATAGGTTGTATACGTTTTAAGCAGGGTCGCGTACGGTGGCATACGCTGGCGTACGGCGAGGCAGAAAAAAATTTTTAAGCATGCTCAAAAATTGTGTGCGTATTGGACGTATGCTTTATACGATAAGCATACTCTAGGCACACGCTGAATACGCTAGAGGTACGCCAGATGTACGGTACT
>CACRXK020006378.1:3446-25391 GCA_902702795.2 Paramuricea clavata | reverse complement strand
ATAAGCTGGGTGGTCCAAACTCTTCTGATTTCATTGATAATTACTAGCAGAATACAAACATTAAAAAATATTTCTGGGTATATAATCCTTTGCACATAGGTAAAAGCTTCTGGCACTGGAGAGGAATAAGAACTAAGTTTAATACCCTTAGGTCAATATTGTACTATACAGAGGGAATATCAAAATTTGATATTTCCTCTGTATGATATTTCCTTTGATATCTCCTTTGTCTAATATATTATAAGACTTGGTCTTGGAAGCTGTGGGATGCATGGGCATGAAATATCATGGAATCTTGGAATAACATTCTATTTTGATGTGACAGAATGATCAAAAGTAACAAATCACATGTTAGTAGACATTGAATCACTGTATATTGGTCAATATCTGGACTTGTAATTGACAATTGGACATAAGCCTTAGGGCCTACTATTTAAGACATTCATATCTAGGTTACAGTATATTGTCTATATATACAGTATTAAGATATTTACTGGTATTAAAGCATGCAGTTTCTTCAGTGTTTATAATAACTTTAGAATATCTGCTGGTAATAGCAAAGTCAACCGTTCGGGCATATTCACCAGCATTAAAAGCACGACTTTATCTTCTCTGCATGGATGAAAATATTCTTTCCTTTTCCCTACCTCTCGAATGATCGACAATGCCTTCTCATATGCGTGATAAGTCATGTAACATGGGTTTTGATTTTCCCTTAATTGGCAGTACTAGCTGTAGAATTTGTCGAGTGCTTAATACTGCGTCGATATTCGCACGAGAATTGCTTTAATCCTTCAATCTAAACGACAAATATAAGTCAAATATTAAGTCTAAGGCATCTCACTACATATTGTTTAACTGGACACCGTATAAAGGACTTACTTCTTCAACTGAACGCGATATTTCTTCAGTTAATTCATCCGCGTTGATTTCCAGCAGCCAAATAGTTTGATGAAAATCGTCTCCGTCGTTGTATCTGCGTCTCCAGCACCCAGAATTGGGTGAATTTTGCTTTCTGAATCGTATGCCGAACTTGTCGAAGCCATAACAAGAACAACAATGCCTCATTTTAAAATTTATAAGCACAATAGCATATTTCTGTAATACTACGCTATAGTAATTTCTGAATTTGATGCACCCGAAATGTCACGTGACGTACCTTTCCAACATCTGAAACTAATTAGCTCGAAAGCCTTTGAAGTTTGCCGGCCTTCCAAACCCTGTCCTCTATTAACTATGATTATATATAGATGAGCACACACAATGTAGGCCACAGAAAATGTTACATCAACCGCTCTAAATGAGCTCATGGATTAATTAAAAGAATGCAAAGGTATTATACTGTCATGTCAACTATATTTTATTGTTAAAATGTATTTATTTGACCAATTTGAGAATGTTTTTAGAATAGTTTTGGTTGACTATTTGAAATTTGTTTATAAAAACCGTTAAAAACCCGCAACACCTGATCATTCATTCTGAGATTGGGCCGCTGTGGTTAAAATTGCAGATAAACTCATAAAAGCACATTGTTTGCCTCTAGATTGAACACTAAAAAGGTCATCGCCTTGATGTATTTCAGAAGAAAGAAATAGAGCCATACTTACCTGAATTTTTCCGAAAATTTTCGATAACTTGCATCCGTATAAAAAGCCTGTATGAAACCAATTGTAAAATCTTGATTCTTGAGCACATGGAGTTGCGTGCGCAACACAAAATCTTGTTTCTGACCGCTCCCCTCATTTAACAAACGTTCTCGAGGCTTAATTTTCCCCCCGGATTACGACATCTTTACATACATACAGACAGACAGACACAGGATCATAGAATATATAATCGACCAGAAGTCTCACTGTACACCTTTCCTTAACATTTTCGTGTCCGCGATTTTCGCCTTGCGGACATAGAATATATAATCGACCAGAAGTCTCACTGTACACCTTTCCTTAACATTTTCGTGTCCGCGATTTTCGCCTTGCGGATCACGAATTTCGCACGCTAGATGACGTGTATGACACTTGCTGCGAACATCACGTCAGCGTTCGTCAGCAAAACGGTTAAAACAGCAATCTTTATTACCTGGTAATGGCAATTGATGGCGTAATTGCTCGCGTTTTATGGCGTGGATTACACTTGCTGGCTCGCGCCTGCGCATAAAAAATCTCGGACATAATTTTGGCTGAGTGAGGCTTCTGGTCTTATTTTCTATTCTGTGTTGCGGATCACGAATTTCGCACGCTAGATGACGTGTGTGACACTTGCTGCGAACATCACGTCAGCGTTCGTCAGCAAAACGGTTAAAACAGCAATCTTTATTACCTGGTAATGGCAATTGATGGCGTAATTGCTCGCGTTTTATGGCGTGGATTACACTTGCTGGCTCGCGCCTGCGCATAAAAAATCTCGGACATAATTTTGGCTGAGTGAGGCTTCTGGTCTTATTTTCTATTCTGTGACAGGATCGAGATCTCGACAATACAAAACAATACATAG
This sequence comes from Paramuricea clavata, assembly GCA_902702795.2. Lineage (NCBI taxonomy): Eukaryota > Metazoa > Cnidaria > Anthozoa > Malacalcyonacea > Plexauridae > Paramuricea > Paramuricea clavata. Next base: position 22,898 of record CACRXK020006378.1, on the reverse strand, counting down.
ATCGCGCGAAAGACTGGGTCGAGTGCAGTGCTCTCACAATCAAATTTTCGAATTCCTTAGAAAAAGCTCGAAAATTCCTCAGATTTCCTTAAAATTCCTTAAATTGGTAAAATTACTACAAGGCCTGATCACACAGTTGCAAAAAGTGTGTTTTTTTAACCTGATTTACCTGAATTTTTCGAACTGAACGTTCTTTAAAACCGTATTTTTTGAAAATTTGAAGTTTCTAGACCGTCGGAAATGGCATTTTTAGAGTCTTTCCTACCCAATATTTTAGTATTGCCTAACAATGAAGATAAGTATTGCTACTTTCAGTTTATAATGGGAAATTGAGAAAATTTTGGAAATTTGGAGTCTCCAGATCGTCAGAAAGGGTATTTCGCAATTGTCTCCCTGCCACAACACGTCTCAACGTCTTTAGTTTGTTTGATTGTTAACTCCAATTCAGATTAGAGAGTTCACTTTTTTATGCCCTGACTGAATTACCTGAATTTACCTGAAAATCTACAGGATATCTACCTGAAATTGTTCATGAGCAATATTAGGGGTGTTGCACCCTCTCTCCCCCCTCCCCCGGTCGCTAGGGCCCTGAGAACTTAGAAAATCTGTAGATTTCAGAAGAAACAGCATACACTGACATTTAAATTTTGAGAATTTTAATGGAAAGACAGCCATATGCACATTTACGACATAGAGAACATACGAATATATGTAATTATGTGCATATAATGTTGCTACTTTCAAGTTTAAATCTCATTTGCGTGGCGTGGTTATTCTCCGTCAAAACGTTTTTAGTCCAGGATAAAATGTTTTGGAAATTCCTTAAAAAAATCCTCAAAAACCTAAATTCCTTTAAAAAATCCTTAAAACTCTTCAAAATTCCTATTTTTAAGGATAATTCCTTAAAAGTGAGAGCACTGGTCGAGTGGACTCTGGAGAAACACCGCGTAGTCAAGAATAGTGTGCTGCCTCTACGAGGCAGCAATTAATTTATGAGTCCGAAATCATTAATCAAATGATGTTATACTTATGTACGTAATGAACTTCACTTCATCATTTCTTTCTTTTGCTATGTTTGGTACTATGTATTATAATTTATCTTATTGATCTTCCGAAATAAGTGATGTTTTGCTTGAATTCAGGGCTTGAATTTTATGGCACTTATACTGTAGAGGGAGAACAAAATGCTGTGGATCATTGCGGGAACGACGGCAATTTTTTGCCGTGTTGTATAATTTTTAAACTGCTCACTGTGCATTACTATTTTGATACTTGAATTTAGATGTTGATCAAATCATCCGTAGATTACTATTTTAGTCTCAGTTTTCTTCGAAAAAAACAACACTAAAGAAATACGTAAACATGTTTCTAGCTTGTCAGCAATCCAAAGTAACAATAAAATTAAATTTTTATTGCAGTAATTTAAAAAAATGCCGTGGAAATTGACAAAATTGTCGTAGACAGCTGTTACATTCTACGGCAATTTTTAACGCCATTGCCGTCGATTGATTTCAGGGAAATTTGAGGCCAACTTGAATTCCAATTGTACATTTGTATATAAAATTTTTCCTGTGACCAGACGAAAAGTAGCCGGCGGTAAAAGTTCAAGTAGCCGGCGGAACTCCGCCGGCTTATTCTGAAACCCCTGAGTTCGCAGTTTTAATTTCGCTACCTACACTGCCATCCAACGTTTAAAGTGCACCTAACCTCAATTCGTTTTTATCATCTCATTCTTAAGAACTTCTGAAATGATATAATAACTTATTTTGAAGATTTTCGTTTGCTCGTGTTGTTTCTGAGATATTTCAGTTTGTTTGGTATGTAAATATCCGGAATTTACGTCACAAATACATAATGATTTCATTAAACTGAAAGCTTGTGCATCGTATTCACTTTAGAGTTTAATTCATTAAAATGAAATTTGGAGTTCTGGGAGGATTACATACCTATGTAAAACACCATTTAGCTTTTTTATTTCATGATATTTAACTGTACCTTACATTCTTTGATCAGTCATTAGATGTACGTTCCGGACTTTTGCATATCAATAAAACTGAAATAACTCGGAGACAAAGTGTGCAAACGAAAATCTTCAAAATACGTTACAATATCATTTCAGAAGTTCTTAAAAATGAGATGATAAAAAGAATTGAGGTTAGGTGCACTTTTAAGATTTTATTGCCTGAAAGAACGAGGAACTTGCGTAAACGTGGACATCACTTTATATTTCCACGTGTTAGAACCGAACGGTTTAAACGTGTTTTTCTAAGCAGGCGTCTTTTTTATCTAATTTAGGTCATGCGCCTTTTGGAACTATAATTTTAGATTTTCCTGTTGCCCGCCGAAAGTAAAGCCTGGTTGTTCACACGTATATTAAACAAGTACCGAGTGTATTATCGCTCGTGTGTGTGAGATAAACATAAGCACAAGGAAAGGAAAAGTTTGTTTTCCTTGTGTTTATGCTTATTTCATCGTGTGAACCAGGCTTAACTGTAATAACTAATAAATGTATGCGTAATAGCACCAGAATACACGTTTACGAAAAGTTGCCTTAATTGGCTATAGAGCCTCGTTTTCGTCATTGAGAGACGTTGGGTTTTAACTAAGGTCACATGGATGAAAACGAGGTTCTGTAGCCAAAGGACGTACATTCCAGAAAGGTGTATTGGAACACTTCACTTGAAAACGATTTATTTCCCTGGAAGAAGATCATATAGACAATGTCCCATAATGCGCCTGTACAAAAATCCGCACATAGGCGCACACGCCCCTCCCTCAGAATAAACTGCTTAAATACGTACGGTTCATATTCAAGAGAAGAAATTGCGTAAATTTTAGTACATGCAAGATCCAAACCAAACGTTCAAGCCCAGAGAGGGACGGGGGGAGGAGGTGTGATACCCCCAGAAATTTTATTCGGAGATTCAGCGGGCATAACTGCTATAGGAGCTTCAGCGAGGGCAGAACTGTATCATTGAACATCTTTAAAGAATAAAGAAAAAGCAATCAACACAAAATGAACATTGCCAATATATAATATATATATAGCCAATTTTCAACCTTCGTATATCGCTGGCCATATTCTCACCGTCATTTTGTGTTGATAACGAAAATCAGATTGATTATGCAGCGATTGTGACATATTTTGGTGGGGTATTCCTGGGGTCAACCCGGGAAAATTTGGGATCAAGTACAGAAACGCCATTTTCTGTACTTCTTTGGGCAGTTTAGACCATTGATTGAGGCCAATCTAGCAAGTACATAAATCAGTCTAAATGACCATGATTGATAACTAAGACCTAACCTTCTCCACAGGTATCTCATGGTTCACTTACTTTCAAGTCGGTGAGCAAATTTTAAGGCGATGCCTGCGGAGAAGGCTAACTAAGGCCCAGTTTAGACTGCGTACTTTTAATGCATCGCGTCTAAATCAATTAATTGTTAATAAATAGGAAAATTACAGCTCGAATGGGCAAACCGAAGCTGCAATGAGCCGCTGGTGATCAGTTTTGATTTGGCTTGGATCCAAAATACGCAAAAGCGGCCTCGGTTTGCCTGGTCGAGCTGTAATATTTGAATTACCAAAAATTTCTGAAAAAATCCGCCAATGTGACCAAAATCTATGGGACCGGCTAAACGGAGAGTTATGAAGTGGAGAGTTATCTTATGATTTCGGAGAGTTATGTTCGAACCACGCCCAAACCACGCTCACTTTTCCCAACGACCACTTTTCCCAAATTATTGTGAATTTACTTTTTTCTCAAGTTTCAGCTTTAACATTTCACGCTAGTAGAAACTAGTTGTACTTTAGTACTTACAAAGTGAAGCGAGTACGAGTGAATAAATTATTACATGCTCACTTGGATTATCTACCAAGCCCAGCATTCAGATACAGCTCTCGTATTAGATAGAACCAGAAAACCTTTCCAATGTAATGCCCTATTGGCTGATCTGGAAAAGTATTTCCAAAACCTGAATTTCTGAAAGATTCAATTTTTTCAATTTTCTTGCAACTACTTACCGTATTTACTGCCAAATACACGTCAAAGCATGCTTCTGGGGGTACTTTGACCCTTCTGATGCAAGCCATCTCATTGTTTTGACCGAGTCAAGTTGTACTATTTCCTGTTTGGACGCACGCTATTGACACGCTACAAACTGAAATACCAAAATATAAGATGAAAATCTGAAGAAACAAGATTTACTAAAGTTTTCTCAAAAAACTGACATAACTCTATAACATCTTCATAATGTTAACGAGAGAGCGTTACGTCAAACATAACTCTCTCATGTTAGTTCAAGGAAACGTCGGGAGAGTTACGAAATTGGGTGTGGTCTCGGGGAAAGTGGGCGTGGTTTGGGCGTGGTTCGAACATAACTCTCCGAAATCATAACTCTCCGAGATAACTCTCCGGTTGATAACTCTCCCTTTAGACATACCCAAAATCTATCACACCGGCTTCTGTGCAAGCCTTATATAAAGTAATGCATTAATTAACTGACCCATTCATTTAATTTGCAGGCTCAAAGTTGCAAAATTTTACAAACTTTCAAGTTTCAATCACTTTTTTAAAATAATATTGATTTCGAAGAGGATTTCGAACTTTTCTCGTCTGTTTCAACTTTGTTTTGGTAAGTTGTCAGTTATGTGTTTTATTCGAGGTTCTATTTCATTGTTGGTATTCTTTATCGTAAAATATTTGTATTGAAAAACGTTTTAGAACAAGAACAGTGGGGTCCAATCATGGCGAGTTTTGGACGTAATTTTATGAACCAATATTATAAAAGAGCAAACAACGTGCGAGCTTTCCAGGAATTATTTCAGGTTTGATGATAAAATACTTTAATAGTTTAAGCTGCCAGGAACTAATGTACATGTAGTTCATTCTTAGTCGGTATGTGGGATTGTGGGGGAGAGCACAGAAGCCAAGCCCTCCAGGCAAGGGCGGATTTTCATATTTTCCTCTGGGGAGGTGCAAAAAATTCAGGGGTGGTGGTGATGATCATGTGCAGGGGAGGATCCAGGGTTTTTGATGACCGGTTTACTAGGTTCATCCAATTAATAGGGGGGTCCGGAAAAATTTTAAAATTTGGGGCTCAGAAACAGCATTTCCTGCGTTCTGGCATCACTTTTAAAATTAATTTAATGATTAGAAAATGCATGTTTTAAGTGAATTTTTGACTAATACGCAGCTCAAACAATTAATTGAACCTTTTCCGAAGTGTATTAGCTAGTGCCTAGTGACAAAATATAGGATCTGCTAATGGACCTTTCCCCTTATAACTAAAATTTCGATCTAGACAAAAATTTCATCACAGCTTCAAAGAGCATCACAAAATTAGTAATATTCCAAAGTTTTGTTGCAAAATCTTGTAAAATGCGGATAATATAGCCTTGCGAAGTTTGCCATATTTTTCAGTCATTTTGTATGGTGACTGCCCACTAGTCCGAAGGTTCACTACTCCGAAGGTTCACTACTCCGAAGGTTCATTAGTCCAAAACATACGCTGGCTTTGAATTGCAATTGCGTGTTAGACTTGGCTGCTTCGCAGTTAAGCATTTTTCGTACCTGCATATATACACGCACGGAAAAATTTAAATTCACTTGAAAGTCTTTTGTCCATTTAAGAAATAATTAAATGAATAAAAGGATAGCATTTAGTTTTGTGTTTGATTTTAAATGTATTTTTTAAGTAATTGTATTACTTATACCGGTATAAAATTTAGAAAGACTTAAACTTTTCCGAGTGTATATATATGTACGTGAAAAATGTGCAACTTGAAAGTCGCAACTTGAAAGTCGCCGCGTATGGTCATTGGACATTTAAGGTTGCATTTTTCACGTACATATATATGCCCTCGGAAAAGTTTATAAATCTTTCTAAATTTTATACCGGTATAAGTATAATAATTACTTAAAAATATATTTAAAATCAAACACAAAACTAAATGCTATCTTTTTATTCATTTAATTATTTCTTAAATTGACAAAAGACGTTCAAGTGGATTTAGATTTTTCCGTGCGTGTATATGCAAGTACGAAAAATCCTTAACTGGGAAGCAGGCAAGTTTAACATGTAATTGCAATTCAAAACCAGCGTATGTTTTGGACTAGTGAACCTTCGGAGTGGTGAACCTTCGGAGTAGTGAACCTTCGGACTAGTGAACCTTCGGACTAGTGAACCTTCGGACTAGTGAACCTTCGGACTAGTGAACCGTAACCATTTTGTATTACAAACGGGAAATTGACATCCGATTCGGGTGTTGGGGCTGCAATTTCCCGTTTGTAATGCAAAATGACTGAAAATTGCAAACTTCGCAAGGCTCTATTTTCCTCATTTTACAACATTTCGTAACAAAACTTTGGAATATTACTAATTTTGTAATGCTCTTTCAAGCTGTGATGAAATATTTGTCTAGACTTGCCTAGATCAAAATTTTGGTTATAAGGGGAAAGGTCTATTGCTGACACATTGATTTAGATCTACACGCTTTCAATCCAACTCTAACGACGAACTAAAAACTAAACTGCAAGAGCGTGAAAGCTTTGCAATCATTTCCTGATTCTCAATCGCCAAAGCAATGATCAGTGGGTCTAAATACGCTTGGTAGTCCATAATCAAATTTCAATAATAGATTAGACAACATCAATTTTATGAAACAGAATATTCTTTAAATTAGTTATATACATGGAAGGTTATAGATTTTCTTTCTTTGGAAAATCTGACAGGTTTATGTAAACCTGTCAAACCTGTCTGAATCCGCCCTGATGTGAATGTGCGAACGTGTGGTGCTGATGAGCACATGAACTTATTTTTGTAAGTGTGTTTTACTTTTACATTAATTTGCTGCAAAAAAGCATATATAGAAACATGTTAATTTTAATATTTCTATCTTACTTAACAGTAGTTTAATTTAGTGCATTTAAGTTTTGGCAGGGACAGGGGGGGTGCACATTTTTGTTGGGCGGGGGGTGCAATTTCCCTGGAATTGGGGGTGTGCACCCCCCAGAAAATCCGTCCTTGCGTCCAGGTATACACAAGAGCACAAAAGGCTAGTGAAGCCAGTCAATGTCCCCTGGTCAAAACGTCCCCTGGTCAAAACGTCCCCAGGTCAAAACGTCCCCTGGTCAAAACGTCCCCAGGTCAAAACGTCCCCAGGTCAAAACGTCCCCAGGTCAAAACGTCCCCAGGTCAAAACGTCCCCAGGTCAAAACGTCCCCAGGTCAAAACGTCTCCTGGTCAAAACGTCCCCTGGTCAAAACGTCCCCTGGTCAAAACATCCCCAGGGAGAGAACTTGTGTTATTTATAAATCTATACCAGAATTTTCAAGATTGGTGTCAGTCAATACCTACTATACCTGTTTTGATATCCAAATAAACAGTATTTCTATTTTTTTGATACTGGAAATGAGTACTTAAATTGTTAGGATCGGTTACTTTCAACACCTGTTGGCAAGACATGATAACTTTTTTCTATACATGATTTAACACAACCACATACATTTTGAACATTAAATTTTTTTAGTGGTTATGGGTCTCCTTTTCAACCAAAAAGGTAGACTTTCCAAAGTCCTTTCCATACGGTTTACACTATTAAAGGAGTCTAAAAATAATAATAATTCTATTCTCAGGCTTTTTTATTGAACAAATGTGTATTATAGAAGCAAACAGAGTAAACAATGTAAATACAATTTTGTAGAACACAACAACCATGTGAAAATACACAAACAAACATTACATTGAGTATAAAGTACAGGGTGTAGAAATGAACTTTAATAATACTGTCACCGAAGAGACATTTGATGATTCTAAAATTTCCTCACTAGTTTTGGGTTTAATTTGGGTTTCCTGATCTCGTTGAGAAAACAACGCATCTTTTTACTGGATTTTGAACTCTAGCGACGTCTTCTCGTTGATCACAATCATCACCTCTTTGCCTCCCCTTGGTTACAGTTGTCAGACTGATTCTTTTCAATAAGATTAGCTTCTACTACGTTAAATCGCTAGCGAACTGAATCAACTTTCTTTAATAAAGTAGTATTCTTATCAATTACGGCACACATTGTTAATAGACAAACAACTGTCCAGATTCAATTGTCTTCCGATGATTCTCTTTACATGCACTTGTTGAGTTGTTGTTGTTGATACATTAATTAAACAGCTTTCGGCTCTTACTTGGATCAGTTATTTCATTTCCACGCTCGATGCAAACAGTTTCATTCGAGGACAAAGAAATATGAATTTTTGAGAATGTTTTTGTGGCCGCGTTACATTGGTGGCCATTGACCCATTGTCGGCGTGAAATGGACAAGGTCACACCATTTTTATGTCAAAATTATTCGCGCCAAAATTTTTAATGCGATTTAAATTCCTGCAAGCAACACTAGTCGACCACTCGCGACTTCGTCGCTCGGGTCGCGCACTCCCTCCCCCGTGCTCTCCCTCCCCCGCGCTCTCCCTCCCCCATGGTCGACTTGTGGCAAGTCTACCAAAAAGGGTGCAAGTATCGAGCAATACCCCAGCAGTAATCGATACCAGTCCCGCTGCAGTTTCTGGTATCGAATGCCAAGTACTCGGTATCACCCATCACCAGAAAGGAAGGTATAGGGTATTTACTGTGGACAGCTCTATTGTTTATTTAAGTTGAATTTTGTGTATTGTGAGAAAGCAGAGAGAAAACAGTTGATAATTGACAAATCTATTTTCAAAAAAAGTTTGAAAAGTTAATTAGTATACTAAACTTAAATACGGCCTGATTCGCCCCTTTTGTTTTGTTTGATATACCGCGGTAAATAACTGGCATATTTACCCCAAATTGCCACTATACAGGGGATATATGCCGGGAAGATATACAGTATATAATCCCAGGGATTATAATTTGCAGAGCAATAACAAAGTCAAGCCCTTAATCTCCGCGCGTAGATAAATGCTGTACATCTCTAGACGAGAACGAGACTACCAGTCCAGGGTTCGCACAAAACCTGACTAAAGTCCTTGAAAATCCTTGAATTTGTTTGACATTAAAAAACGGACACTCCGTTGAACCGAGCCGCCAACCCCCTAGAAAACCGTTTGAAATTCATTAAAGTTGCAATTTGAACGGTTTAAGGTACACTTTACACCCAACGATTAGTCGCGCTGATTTCACGTTTTGCCGATTTCAGGTTTTGCCGAATGTTAATGACGAATGTTCTCAGTTGACCATGTCTTGATATGATGTTGACAGCGTATTTTTCAAATATTTAATTAAAGCTGAATCGACCCGATTAATCGTGTGTAAACGTACCTTTAACGTCACTTTTTAACGCCTTTTCTCAGCCCTGTACTCCTTGAATTTCTTGATACATGGCCTTGAAAGTTCTTGAAAAGTCCTTGAATTTTACTGTTCCTATCACCCGACACCTGGGGCCGGTTGTTAAAATTTAACCCACTGTTTTAGTTTGCATATTTCTGCTTGTCCATTTATTTCAAAATGTCAGAAAATAAAACTTCTATTGATCCAGACATGGTTTGTGAAGAAATATTTCCAAATTTATATACAAGCTGTTAGGAAGTGTACTTTGAATTTTAAGTTAACCTACGGTTAAGCTAATCGGCTTTTGAACAACCAGCCCCAGAGGATTAACAGTCAAAATTCTCACATGACTGCACTCAGCGAATTTATACAAAAATATTTGCTGCTTCCACTTGTGGGACTTAAATGATAACAATTAATGTGCATGCTTGTCCACATTAAAGCATTTAAAGTGCGCATGTTCAACCAGATTCTACGTCCAACAAGCGTAAGAGCTGTTTTGGGAACAAAACCTCGCCAATCGTGCCTCGCCTCGCCAGTCGATTAATTTTAAAAACACCCTTGGACGTAGGCTTTAAAGCCAGACAAACCCCTCGGATTTATCTGGCTTAAAGCAACACAACAGCTCGTTTGAAATATTACAAACTTCTTTACTTCACTTGCTTACAACGCGCCCAAACAGTTAATTATTCCAGCTGAAGGGCGGTGCTTGATCAGGTGAGAAAACGTCAATTTCAATGGACCTGTCCACAGTCCCTCCGTTTCTGCTCTTTTGCGTCTCAGCCAGCACAATACTTGATATCATGCATAGTGTAAGTGAATCCAAGAATTGTTTTATTATTTATTCAAGCTGGGGTAGAATAATACTGAATGATGTTTTTGAATAAATCTTGTTATCAAGGGGGTTTTGGCTCCACAGCATGACTCCTCACAGGAATAATTTTCTTTTTTGGACCAAAATTTGGCCATCAATGTAAATAATGTGACGGCAATGGGGGACACGACGACACGTTGCAAAACGTTGGGGGGGGGGGGGCAAATATGGGCACCTTTTGTATATGGAAATCTTAGTTCGTTAAACTTTTTTGCTTTAAATTTCATGCAATCTGCGTACTATATAGCTTAATTGATAGCCTATCAGACAATGCTTTCATTGTTGAAGAATTATAGGTACAGATTTGTCACATGGTGAAGTTGGGCGGTATACATACCGGTATTTTTAGTTATTCACGATATTTAGTTGATACCGGTTTGGTTAAATTACAAGAAAAGTTCACAAATGAGAAAACAATGTATGTGTGCGTGAAATAGCATACAGTTCAGATTTAACAATTTAGAACATCAATTTTAGTAAAATATTGCAAACTTTTTTCAATTATTTTCTTAAATGTTTGGGTTATTGGGTGTCAAGTGTATTTACTGTAGAGCACACATTGCTAAAACTATTGTAACAGTATTTTTCAAATATCGTTACCAGTATTAACCCTTTAAGTGGCAATGCGCCCTACTTTGGTATTTTACTATGTTTAACGCCAGACGATTTTACTCGTCAAGTGGAGAGTGCTGCCACTCAATGGCTTAAAATTCCAATACCACCCAACGGCCAACTATATTATATGGTTACCGTAAGCCTCCGAATATAAGCCCCCCCCCCGAATATAAGCCCACTTGTTTATCAGTATTGTTTATGACTATTACCACTATTAATCACTATTATTACTATGCTTAACACTTGTTTATACTTGTTTATCACTATTACACTAACGCAAAAGATCGTCCATGCAAAAGCTCTATATATAAGCCTCTCTGTAAGCCCATCAAAAATCGCTTACGAAAGAATATAAGCCCAGGGCTTATAGTTGGAGGTTTACGGTATTCGATCAGTTATTATTGAAAGGCTTTCAGAAATTATCGGGGGCAGGGGTTGTTGTGACAGGAGTTACTGACCGATCAAAACAAAGAAAAACTTTAAGTCTGTTGATACTCTCTAATTTGTCACTGAAAGAATGATTTATTACTGATGTCCTTGACTATAAAATCGTGTAGTTAAGCCCAGAGTAAAACCATTAAAATCTAATTTTCTTCTTTAATTTGATAGAAAGCCCAACATCTTCCAGTATACTTAAGAGGTCCATCAGATCAAGCTATCTACAAAGGACTGATGACTTTATCAGTTCTTGGAACTGGTTTGTCTGTTTGTACTATATATGCCATGGCATCAGGAAGTTTAAAAAAGAAGTGACATATTTTAGTTCATATGCTTGTAGAGTATATTAAATTTATTTTGAATTCTATCATACAGTAGTTATTTGTGTTTATTGTACAGTAAGGAATTTACATTCTGAAACTTGGGTTACATCAGATGCTCTCTTTCTATTGAGAATGGTAATTGTAGATTTGAATGGCAAAAATAGAGTTAAATTGGTGTCGTGGAATATAAAGAATAAATAAACGTGATGTTTTCTACAAAACAAATGGACTATTCCAAGTAAATCACCCACATGACCGTCACCTTCGTGTATAATTCTACGAAATTTGGCACGTGATAATCAGGTGACAAACCATTTATAAACTTCCTCTGTGGGTCATTCCCTCATACGACTCGAAATTGTTCCGTGAGTAAAGACGCTTTGGAGCTTTGATCGAATACTCTCAATACTCTGAACGTATTTAAGGTAAGTCATGCAAGTACTCACTGTAGTTACTTCATTTCTCGATGTATACGAGTGACCTGAATTACACCACTACGTACAGTATGCAGTCAGTGAACGGTATCAGGAACTTGGGCAAAAAGATATGCGACTCTTTTGCATCACAACCCAGTTATATCGATGCTGAGAGATCGATGGCGAGAAATTTCATATCTTCGGTTCTGTGCATGCTATGAAGACAGAAATACCACCATTCGATTCAGAAATAAAAGATTTATCTAATTCTTCCGTATAGTTTTAGTCATTATCAACATTGTAGCGATTTATGGGCCTTTGAATGTCAAACACGATTATATTGTTTCAAATTACGCAATTGTCTGAACAAAATATAGACTAGCCATACCTTTCGCCGAAAATAACTTCGGCCCCTTCGAACATATCGTCTTTGTAATAGTCTTGTTAGAATCCCCATTAAAAACACTATCTAAAGTGTTATTTGCAAGCCTGTATCTTCAAAAACTGTATCTTTTATCAATATATTTCCATTTCTTGTCCGACTGTGAGCTCGAAGTGAGTTAATCCCAACCGGAAATACGACTGAAAAAACAATGCGACGCTTGTATCATATGACCCTGGAAAGGCCAGAAATGGATTCGCAAGGTCAAATTGCATCTACACGCGTGAGTTTGACGTCATCCTGGCCACAGGAGCTTCTTATTGGCCAATTATTGCGCAATGTACGCAATTGCGAGTAAAACCCGAACATTTTGAAAAATTCAAAATAAATATTTCTACTCGTCGTATTCAAACGAAATTTTGTACACAAAAGCGCTTGAATACAAAGAGTATTTTACGCATATAGCCGTTCCGCAAATGACGAAAAGTTCAAGGGATATTCAAGATTTTGTGGATATGAAATTTAGAATCTTTGGTCAAGCGGTGAGTAAATATATGATTGTTTCGGTTTGTGTAATGTTTTGACGGCACTTGACCCCCCGTTCGAAAGGTTATTTTGTGAGGATTTCAATGGTGGGTTTTATTTAAAAGGGGGGGTCAATACTCGCCGAGATATTTATACTAGAACGATTGGGTCGTAATATGATGCGAATGCTTGTGACCGAAAGGAGTTAACGAAACCCCAGAAACTTTTACCAATCAGACTGTCGTGATCAATATTTTTTTATAATAATATTAATAATAATATTAATAATAATATAAATAATAATAATAATAATAATAATAATAATAATAATAATAATAATAATAATAATAATAATAATAATAATAATAATAATAATAATAATAATAATAATAATAATAATAATGGAAACTTTATTGAATTTTTACGTATATATACAATTGTAAATAATAATTATAATTATAATTATAGTGAAAAGCCCAAACAAACTCCAACTAAAAACAATTATTATATTGGTACATACCAAACCAAACGTAGACTAATTTTAAATTTTAAGAATGAGATGACGAGAAAATCCGTTCTATTACTTTTCTATTTTGAGGTGTGTGAGAATTTGAAATCGGCAACAAGTACAGTTTTCGACATTTGATTTCTGTATCGCCATTATCCTCTTCCAAATTCCTCTTATTTTTCTTCGGCCTCTTCATTCTTCCCATGCCCGCTTCTGTGTCTTCTTCGTTGGATCCCGCCTTGACATGCCCCAAGCCAAGACCTTTATTTTGCGAGACAACGATGCTCGGGGGCAGCAACGAAAGGTACCTTCCCTGCGTTTTGATTGGAGTAGTGAGTTTCTAATTATAAATATATATAACTATTTTACATAGAGCCGACGTGGCAGTACTGCAAGTTCACCGTGTATACACACCTTCGGAGATCCAGAAGAATCCGAGTGGACAACAGGCTCAATGACAGATTCCCAATCGGTAATATATAAAAATGCTAGTAATATTTCGACATGGTTGAGTATTATATTTGAATTATCGATTCTTAATATTCATATCTTATAAAACCGAATTGAAACGTTATTTAGAAATAAAAGACATTTGCTGAAATAACCATTTGCCAACTTTTATATTCATCGAAAATGTGTCAAAGTTCATGTCTGAATTTCGAGCTGCATGACTTTTAGATTTTGTTTTACTAAAGTATAAAAACACCAAAAAATTCTCCCTAGTAATCTTCAGAAACCAAATATAACCACCAGAAATACGCACCACCAGTCATATAGCTATGTCTAAATGTCAACTGTTTCGAATGACTGTCCATTTGACATTTTATTAGGATTATTCCGCGACTAGAATTGTCTTCCAGAAATCGTCGTTGAACCCTCATTTTATATCAAATTCGTAAACCAGGCAGTGGTTGGTGACGCAACTCGACAAAAATCTATTGGCTAAGGAGGGGGGGGGGGGGTTGTCAAATTACACGCCTCCACAAAAAATTTTGCACCTAAATTGCAAGGGTTGGAATTTTTTTTTCAAGGAGCGGGATTCAATTTTGCGTTACTTAGTTCGAAATGCATGCTGGGTTTTGCGTATTTTGGTTTGCTTTTAAAATATAAACACATTAAAATATTTCGTCAACAGTCAAGTCAGTAAATCTGGCAAAATTGTATGCATTGAAGTTGTCGTAATTTTCTTTGTAACGTGGTTTCATACCAAATCGGTCACTGCGGTCAATCGTCCTTGTTTTCATTCTTATATTTTTAATATATGTCTACAAAAATATGCAATCAGATTTGTTAATTAATTGATTGCGGATTGGTGAGACCTTTCAAATATTTAGCTAGGCAAGGAATTTCAGGCATTCCATATGCTACACAGGATATTCAATAGATATAACGTCAAGATTATCAGCTAGATGAGCAATTTTAAGCAAAACATCAACGGACATAATAAAACCAAGCTATCCCATCGAGTTAAAACCCCCGACCAAAAAAAAACCAATTGCCAAAAACCATATTAATGCCCTATGTCCCAAAAATGTGTGGCAAGATCTATTAACTACTAAGCCATATAGTGAAAACATCTGACAAACGGCACACTCAAACATTTGTTGGATTAAGAGAAAATAAATTAAAAAACCCGATACGCTAATCACAGAGCTTCGTTTAATGACCTTGAGAAGCAAACTCTACTGATAAATATAGTAATATCGTTCTGCAAGAGTTAGCTCAGGTCCGTTAATGCCACAGGGAGGATCAACAACTGTGAGTAGCAAGCGTAAAATAATAAAAGGAAAAAACTTACTTTAAAAGATTTGCATAAATTGTTCGCACCAACATCGATGAATATATTAATGATAGAGAAAGAGCAGATATGAAGTACTATAAAATCCTCAACAGGGTAGGTAATACGGGGGAATATGATGTAATAGCATAATAAATAATAGATAAATTAATAGGAAGGGATGGAACACTGTTCACGTGAGTTTTTAAAACGCTTTTAATTTTACCGTTTCGACATAATTTGATTACAGCGTGGAATATAAATATGAGTAATTATGCTTTTGAATAGGGATGACGGTGTCTATTTGCCAGAGAAATGCATGCATCTCACTAGCAGGTGACATCATTCCTTAGGTATTTAATTAAGAAGCCACGATTGCAAATTTAGATCAGCCCTGATCAAGAGACTAGCTGGAGTGTCGAAAAGTTGGTCTTGATTACAATTCGACTGGGCTTTGTAATCATTTGTTTAAACCATAGTAGCGAGCGAAACATGATTGATATAGCTGGTTGTAGTGACCGAACAAACTTTAAAAGTATCAAACGCTGCTGATAGATCCAAGAATAGAAGAAGAACATGCTCACCTCTATTCAAAGATGATAAAATGTCATTGGTAATCTTTACTAACGCGCCGTCTCTGTACTACGGAAAGCTTTATATGCAGACTCAGATAGTGCTTATGAAGAACATTGTCAATAAGATAATTGTTCAACTGCCCCGAAACACTTTTTGCGATGAGTTTAGATAAAAATTTCAAGTTTGAAACCGGTCGAAGAAGGGTAAAACTTTCAAAATCAATGTTGGACTTTTTAACAAGGGTGATAGGATCGCAATCTTCAGAAGTTCAGACATTGCACCGAGTGACAAGGACAAGTATATGATTTTTCTAAGCAGTGGGACTAAGGTCATGTAACATTTCTTCGTGATAGACACTGGACCAGGATCAAGACTGCAAGATTTAATGGTAGTCTTACTAATCAAGTTCACGACATTTTCAGTTTGCATATTGAAGGAGCTAAAATTCCAAGTACAAGTAACTTCGTCAAATTCATCAGGGAACTTCCCAGACATGCTTTTCTGGCTAATACGTCCTGTCGAACACCATAAATCTTAGCGAGAAAAGAATCAGCAAATGCATCAGCGAATTTGCGACCACTATTTGCCAAAGGATACCGTCTAACCGAGCTTTTTTGTAACAACTTCTCCACTGTTTGAAAAAGTACTTTCTGATCGTGCGCGTTATCACGTATAATGGTTGAGTAGTATTCTTCTCTCGCCTTATGTAGCATTTTGTTAACAACATCACACTGAACCAGACAGTTTGCTCTATTACAATCGAGTCGATTTGAGCGCCACTTACGTTCAAGCCTTCGTCGTTTCTTTTTCGCATCTGCGATTTCATCATTATGCCATAATGCATTTGGATGAACAATGATTTATCGAGTTTTTAGTGGTGCAAGTTCTTCCAGAATACCACGCAGAACGGTATCACAGTTATTTACCAGCACCGACAGACTTGTGTCGTCATCCATATTCAACAATCCAGATGAAGTAATTCTGATATTAAATGATTTAAAGTCAAAGTTCTTAAGTCGCCTATTCACAACAATTTTCCCCTGATTGGATTGTTTCTCATGATTGAGATTAAACCATATCGGCTTATGGTCAGAGACAGGCTACTCCAGAACACAAATATTGCTTACTTCCAAAGCCGCACAATCGTCTCTTGTAACACAAGATCCAAAATGTGACCACCTCTGTGCGTTGTTGACACTACGTGTTGTTTCGAACCGAACGAGTCCAAGAGACTAATAAAACGAACAGCTTGACTATTCTCAATATCATCTATGTGGAGATTAAAGTATCCCATGATTAACAATTCTTCAGAGCATACAATAAGTTCTTCCAATAAAGTTGAAAAAATATGCATGGAAATTTTGGGTGATAGTCCAACAGCCGGCGGACGATTTAAAAGAATTGCTCTAACATTTGTAACATTTATGAAACTAGCCTCCAAATATTCAAATGACTGAAAAGAATGTTCACATGTTCTTAATCGCGCCCTGACACTTTGTGTGTACAAGGGCCCTACACCACTACCTGTCCCATTGTTTCTTTGTACATGAATAAACTTGTAACCTGTTGGGAAAAGGTCACCAATAATTGAATCATCGCCTTCCTGATGTGGCGAAGTTTCAGGAATGCCCAATAGATCAATTTCTTAGTGTACAGAGTCTTATTGCAAACAGATCTTGTATTGATTACGCCTGATATAAAGTTGAGTTTCTTATTTGATAGAATGTGAGAAGTTCGATTTGCATTTGGCTGGAGGTTAATTAAGTTAGAGTAATTAACACCGTTAGTCTTTGCATACAAATGAGCAGAACATCTAGAATGGGAAATAACAGGTTGAATGTACGATGTTGATGTCGTCGATGGCTTATAAGCTTCCTTCCCCCTCTTGAACGAGGTCTTCTCCTTATGGCAAGATATTTCAATCTCGATAATAACCAACGATCAATACAAACAAACTATTTGGAATTCTTAAAGTCAAACAAAACCGTTGTTGAATACTTAATTTTCACTGGCAAATGCAAAGTGTCGAAGCATGTCGAGCGGGACAAAAGCTTGAGATTTAACATCTTTCTTTCCCAAAATTTCGAATCCAGGACCCGGGTTTCTTTCAACATCGATAAAGACTGTAATTTGAAAGTGGAATCGTCTATCCGATAACGCAAGACACATACAACCATGTTTCTTTTCCTTCATAAGCGACTATCTCTGTTTAAATACCGATGCATATTGCACAACAGTTAATATGACTCCAAACTTGAAAGGCAAAATAGGAATTTGCTTTCTTTCCAACCAAGACAAACCAGACTCAGTTAGATATCCAGACAAACCAAAACACGGGATTCCAGAAGTACTGCATGTTTATCTTAAAACAGCCTCTTTCTGTCATTACAAATCTCAAAAAAGACTAAAATACACGGCAAGCTAAAAATTGCGCCCGTCATGCTTCCGCATTTACATATATACATATATATACATATATATCCGAGTAGATTGGCTACACTTGTAAACATCTAAACATCACATTACCAGTGTTTCAAACCCTTCTATTATTTATCTATTTTTAATTATGCTACTACCTCATACGCGCTTTGCATTACCCACCTGTTCGGGATTGTATAGTACTTTATATAGATGATCATTTTTTTGCTCTCCTTTGTTCATAATATAGCAGCTATCAATGCTGTTGCGAAGTATTTATTCAAGTCTTTTAAAGTAAGCTTGTTATTTTGGTTATTTTGCGCTTGTTACTGACACTAGTTGAGCAGCCTGTGTCAATAACCTATGTTCCGATCCCTGAGTTGTGGTATCGCTTAAGTTACGTTCGTGCAGTCTGCAATTTTCATAGGCGACCAAATGTGCTTCACACTCAGGAGGTTTGTGGACCCAATCCCTCACATCATGGTGTTGCTTACAACGAATACAGTACGCCTTGGACCCATGGGGCGGTAACGTGGTTGCACTGTCTGCTGTAAAACACCCAAACCAGCTGAACCGCACTGTAGTGCATCCAAGAATGCAACTTGTGCATCTGGGAGAAGTATTTTTCCTGTTTGTAAAACGGACATTGCATAGGATATCATCTGTTAACGGTGAGGTAATATCAGTTTCATCACTTGAGGAACAATTATCATTTATAGACCCGGAGCGAGGGGGATTCGGCAAAATATTGCCCTCAGCGATGATATTTCCCGAGGGGCTTGCCCCGAGGGAAATATCATCGCTGAGGGTAATATTTTGCCAAATCCCCCGAGCGGAGGGTCTATAAATGATATATTATACCGAAAAAATACGCCGCAGAAAAAATAGTTGAATCATCATTTTATTAAGACAATGTAATGAATAGAAAACGTAAACGTAACGATGAATAAATTAAGGTTTAAGTGTATATAATTAAGCTGTTAAATTGTTATTTTTGAACGTTAATGTTAATCGTACAGCCATCAAATCTGTTGTATTTGAAGACGTCCGTCGATGTGGACATTACAGGTGATAAGACTGTATTCATTATTTGGTTTAAATTGGGTGTAGAAGGAAGGTCAGAATCATTCAGTATGGGCGATCTTGCAGGCGATGCAGATGTTGCAGGACGTTGATAGACATCAACAGCTCTATCGTCGGCAGTGGCAGTGGCAAGGGTTAAAGATTCGGATATCCTACGCGTCTGCTCCTCTGATACGTGCGCAGAATATCACCTGATGCTTGCTTCGTTCCTATGACCTG
>CACRXK020006377.1:0-25402 GCA_902702795.2 Paramuricea clavata | reverse complement strand
CGCTTTTGAGTTGTGCTCCTGCTGGTTTTAAGTTATATTTATGAAAATATCATTTTTATACAGTAAAATAGTTGTTCTAAAAAACTGTGTTCGGAAATTTTTGTCTATTTCGTCATTTCGCTGATATGGCGATTTCTTTGACGACTGCAATATATTTCTGAATTGTTTGAGTCAATTGCTCTTTATTATTAAAATATCCAAAATTAAAAGAAAGCCGAACACCATTTTGAAACTGACGTATTTAGTTATGTCCTGTGAAAATTTGAGAAAAATTGGATAAAACCCGCAGGAGCACAACTCGTTTGAAAATCAGTAATTACCGCAAAATTTTTCGGGAGAAAATTGAATTTGAATATTACATTTTCAATGTTTTTCTTATTGCAGCGAAATGTATTTTACTAAATAACTCTGCGAGTTTTCAACATTTTTCGTTCAAACTTGGTCAGATAGTAGAACTAGTCTAATGCTTTCAGTGCAACCAATAAAAAAATTTTAGGCAAAAGTAACACTCAAAGGTGTTCTGTAACCTTAAGAGAAACTTTTTTAGCAATCTTTGAACTTTCCCTCGTATAATTTTTTAGTATTTTTCATAATTATGTAGTACATGCATGTCTTTCTTGTAAAATAGTTTATTCAGTTCTGGACCTTTCTGAAAATCACTTTGTGAGAAAGCTTTCTGAAAATAAACATTAATTAAAAAAAAAAACACAAAAAAACTTATTCGTTCGTAGTTTCGTAGTTCTTTAAAATTAAACTACTCAGTCATTCACATGTATTTATATAGCCTCACAGTGATCTACAGCAATAGATATTTTCTTTCAAAGGTTGCGTTCTTGTCGATGTGCGTAGTGCTTGAAATAAAAACTCAAGGGAGTTCTACTGAACAGTATTGGATAAAGGAATATCAGGTCTCCTACGGTAGCGATACTCAATGGTTCGCTCCATACATGGCAAATGGTGTAAAGAAGGTAGCCTTTTTGGGTGTTTTATTACTATAGTTGTATATTTGCACTGTAGAATTAACTATTTATAGTTTGACCCAATATTTCTATTTGATCTAAACTGTCCTCTTTAGAGGTTTATCAAAAATCATTCTTAATTTGTCCGGTGTTGCTAAAGAAAAAATCTAAACTTATCCAATAAGGAACAACTTTTGTTGGCCCAACTAATCTCACTACAGAAGGGAACTTAAACTAAACGAACTTTATATGAACTGGATATAGGCCTATAGCTGTATTAAACTTCTCCCTCTTGCTCTTGTGTTACTACAGGAGGAAACCTAAACTTAAGTAACTCTATGATACAGGAAGCTTAAGCTTCTGTTCGAAAAGACTCATCGATCCATTGTGTAAGAAGATAGCATTAGCTAAACCTGTTTTATTAATACTACCTATTTGTTAGTATAAGTTCTAGACCATTCTCCCTAGATGTTCAGATTGGACGATTTATTGGCCTATAGAGTAAAACCAAAAACAAACCGAATTAATTTAGCCTCGCATGGTAGCTTTATATCTCGTCTGTTTAAATTCTTTTCCTATATATACGTCATATAAGCTGAAATTATAGGCTGAGGTCTTCTTCTTTTTTATATTCAATGTAGACTTTTGTCGGTAACATTGATCAACAATCAGTTGTCAGCCACAAGCTGGTGCCTGTGATTGTAGCAAGAATAATTCGAATACATCCCATTTCATGGGAGGAAAAGACCGGCCTTAGAGCGGAATTCATTGGTTATTATCGAGGTATGAAACAACACACTTGACTAGTAACAACAGTATGCAGTTTGAATAAGAACCAGTTATGAACCAACTCTGTCTGATTTTAAGTACCAGAGATAACTTCAGTCTATCGCCAAAATAGTAGTTTTTCTTAGAGGTCTACTAAAAGAGCATTGATTCCTAAACTAAATCAATTTTATTTATACTGTATTAATAGCTCTATCAGTTCTAAACAGTTCTCCCTATAGAGCTCCAGTAAGGATCATCTCTTATTGATCCAGTGTTACTACAGGAGGAAACGTAAGCTAAACTAACTTTATTTATACTGGATAGCTCTATCAGGTCTAAACTGTTTTTCCTATAGGTCCAGTAAGGATCATCTCTTATTGATCCAGTGTTACTACAGGAGGAAACCTAAACTAAACTGACTTTATTTATACTGCATGGATAGCTCCATCAGTGCTGAACAGTTCTCCCTATAGAGCTCCAGTAAGGATCATCTCTTATTGATGCAGTGTTAATACAGGAGGAAACCTAAACTAAACTTACTTTATTTATATTTGCTCAACTGTTCCCTCGAGATTCCAGTAAGAACCATCCCTTGTGGTTTTTATGTAGATTCTTAGGGATGGTTTTCGTTTAGTCGCAACTGTTGTTACCAAATCATGTTTGAACTTCGCTTTTGAGCAACAACTGAATGCAAGTCAGTTCTTTTTTTTGCAATGTTGCCATGTGGCGGCTTTGAGACAGTTCCGTAATAAAATATTTGAATGGCCAATCTCATTCGATAAGGAGTTCTACTCAGTGCAATTCTCGGAATCAGTGATGTTTCTTTTTGCTTTTCTAGAAAATTCAATTCCACGACCGTTGGGAATGGAGAATCGGTTTATTCAGCAATCGCAGATTAGTTTTTCAACAGCGCCGTACGGAGGAAAGTACCAGTCACCTTGGTTAAATGCAGACGGTGATTATTGCTGGGTTCCGCATTATGGGCGCGATGGCCAGTGGTTACAGGTTGATTTTCTCAGGCTGACTAAAGTAACTAAAGTAAAAACTCAAGGACGCGGGCCCCATAACCAGTGGGTAGTTACCTATAATTTAGCGTTTGGAAATGATGGTGAATTTTTTTTTCACTACCAACGTAATGGAGAAACGGAGGTAAATAATTATGGAAACATTCTTCGATGATTTTTTAAAGTGACGTAATAGCAACCAGGGCCTTAATGTATATTCATATTTGTATGTTTTCTACTCTAGATATTCAATGCGAACTGGGACAGAGGAAGCATCAATTCCCAAACTGTTTCTCCAGCCATTGTTTCTCGATTTCTTCGTCTTTATCCGAAAGAGTATAAGAATGCAGTTGCAATGCGTTTAGAATTTGAAGGATATTACGTAGGATTCGAAGGTAGGACAGTTTGACTCGTCTGTGTAGTAACGAGGCGAACAGACGGGCTGTCTGTCAAGGGAAGCGTACATGTAGCTCTTCTTTACGGAATAACACGCCTGCATAAACAGGGGTGGGAAAAAGATTTTCCTTTCTGGTACCGAAAGAGAACATTTTCTGCAAATTTTCTAACAAGTTGTCAAACTGAATGTCATGCTATATTTTAACAGAAAAAATTATTTCAATGCACTGAGAATCTTAAAGGTGATCTACAGTCCGATCTGCGCATGTGCACAAATGAGCCCACTTTTTATGATACAAACAGTTTAACCATGTTTTGAGTCCTTGAAAAGTCTGATTGTTGTTTCTTGATCATTTATTATACTCTAGAAGCTTGAAAATATAAATAGTTGTCGAATAAAGCTCAATATTTTGGACACAAAAATGTAAACAAGGGCTTTGTTTACATACGGACTGTAGATCACCTTTAAGAATACTTTTAGGAGTATACAGTACTATAAAACTAATTTAGGTAACCTGCATCAAGGGTCTGATCCTAAGGTGAATACAGATGCTAAAAATGCATTTTTCCAGCCCTGTGCCATTTCTCGCCAAGCCATGTTGTAATTAGTGTTAACAATACTTACCATAGTATCATAAATATTCATTATTTGTATACTGAAACACAAGTGTGTGTATTTTTTTAGAAACTTGTCAAACTGCCAGGGCCCTTGGCATGGAAGATAGACGTATTAGCGTCCATCAGATATCAGCCTCCTCTTCCTTGGACGAAAAATTTCTGCCAGACTATGGACGATTAAATGTGGATGCTAGTCACGGTGCTTGGATCGCGTTGCACCTCGACACCGCTCAGTGGTATCAAGTGGACTTTGAAAGGATTGTGAAGCTTATTGAAATACATACACAAGGACGAACTCCGGGTGCCAATGAGAACCAGTGGGTTAAGGAATATACTGTCTCGTATGCGTATCATCCTGACCGAATTGATTCTCAGTTTTATCTGAAAAATGGACAAACCAAGGTAAAATAATTGTGTTCCATGGTGGTATAAACTGCAATTTTGCAATAGGAAGTATACGCCGAGGGGTGATGTTTCCACAAACAAAAACACATTACTCGTCATGGAACCTACAAAGTCAAAGAACTTAGTAAACTCATCGAACTAGTTTATATCTACAACTAAAAAACTCACTAATAATTCATGAGGAAAATTCAAAAGAATTGAATGTTTAATCAATGTTTGTAAATCGGATAAAGATTTGTCCTGATTTACGTAAACTTCAGCTTTGATTTTCTCGGCTTAGACAATGTTTATTTTTAAAATTACTTCGCCAATGAACTCATAAGATGGGTCGTTTTTTAAGCACGTTATTCGCTTCCGATCTTTATCCGATACACAAACTCTCGCCTTCGGCTCGAGTTTGTATATCACATAAAGATCGGCTGCTCATGTTTTAACTACTACTAACATATGTCTGTTTTTCTTAAGGTTTTCCAAGCAAATTTTGATACAGATACCATCGTACGCAATACATTGTTGCCAGCCATTGTTGCTAGGATTGTCCGTCTTCATATTCGATCTTGGAACGATAAGATTGCGATGAGAGTGGAATTCTTTGGGACATATGAAGGTACGAAATCTTCGCACGCACTAATATTGACCATGTCAAACGTTTGTTGATAATGGTTATAGTTTGAGCTTAGGTTGGGTATCCCCTCTACTGAGTCACGCTTTATTTCAAGTTGTCATTCAGGTGTCATGCGTAGGCTCTTTGTAACATTCTTAAAATCAACTGCAGAATTGGTCTGTGATAAAACCTGATTCTCGTATGTCTCGACCCTATGCACATTTAGAGCGCATATCACGCCATTAAACCAGGTTTCAGTATAGTCGTAACGGTCGTAAAGATGCAGTCAGATCTTTTTCAACGGCCAGATTACAACAGTATTTTTACTTGTAAACCACATGTAAATCATAGGTATTCTCTATTTATAATCTCTCTGCCTATGTTCAGTTCTAAACTGTAGTATTTCGGCTGTCGAGGAAGATCGTGATATGCAAAGTATACTTGACCGCATTTAATGTTATATGTCTCAACTGATAGATAAGGAAGTATGATATAATGAATCCTTAAGATTTTCCTATAACGTGTGGTTTCCCATAGCACTGGGAAAGTATGGCCAACCATCAGTGACATATGAGAACCATGTAATATTGAAATGTAATATTGAAAATTAAAATCATTGTTACTATTTTTTAGCTCCTCATGGGCCTGCTCTCATTGATGCAGATTACGTAGCACTGGAGAACAGATTGACAGCATCGTCATTTATAGATCAGTAAGTAGACTTCATTACGTTATAGTACAGAAACACATTATGGCTGGGTTTTACCAAGCACTGTTGCGTAGCAAATAAATGGATGGATGAAACTTTATTTATAGTACAGATTTTAAAAAGCTAGCAATTATTTCTTGATTAATTTTTAAAAATTAAAATTTTTTTATTTAAATTATTTTTGTAATTTTGGTGACTACTCAACCCAGCCTGTCACATGATTTCTGTTTAGTCGTCACCGGGCAATTCATGGAATCAAATCGGATAGGGTGAATGTGACATCGTGGATACCAGAGGTGGATAAGAAAGGAGAGTATATCCAGGTTAGAACAAGTACCTGTGCTTATTTATTACCGTCAGTCAAGACATTGAAAGCTGTCTGTATTAGAGAGGTGTCCGTATTAGAGAAGTGTTCATATTAGAGAGGTATCCGTGTTAGAGAGGCGTTCATATTAGAGAGATATACATATCAGAGAAGTGTTCATATTAGAGAGGTATCCGTTTTAGAGAGGCGTTCATATTAGAGAAATATCCGTGTTAGAGAAGTGTTCATATTAGAGAGGTATCCGTGTTAGAGAGGCGTTCATATTAGAGAAATATCCGTGTTAGAGATGTGTTCATATTAGAGAGGTATCCTTGTTAGAGAGGCGTTCATATTAGAGAGATATACATATCAGAGAAGTGTTCATATTAGAGAGGTGTCCGTGTTAGAGAGGCGTTCATATTAGAGAGATATACATATCAGAGAAGTGTTCATATTAGAGAGGTATCCGTGTTAGATAGGCGTTCATATTAAAGAGATATACATATCAGAGAAGTGTTCATATTAGAGAGGTATCCGTGTTAGAGAGGCGTTCGTATTAGAGAGATATCCGTATTAGAGAAGTGTTCATGTTAGAGAGGTATCCGTGTTAGAGAGACGTTCATATTAGATAGATGTCCGTGTTAGAGAAGTGTTCATATTAGAGACGTGTCTGTATTAGAGAGAGATATACGTATTGGAGAGGTGTTCATATTAGATAGGTATCCATATTAGAGAAAGTACAAAAAGAACAGTAACTTGGAATAACATTTTGATAGCGGTGTACGTATTTGGAGAGATATCCGTTTCAGTGAAGTGTTCATATTAGAGTCGTGTTTGTATTAGAGAGAGATATATGTATTAGAGAGGTGTTCATATTAGATAGGTATTCGTATTAAAGAAGTGTCTGTACCGGAGAACTGCCTGTATTGTATCAGAGAGCTGCCTTAAAGAGGTATTCGTGTAAGGGAAGTGTCCGTATTAGAGAAGTGTCGAATTGGGTATTCGAGATGTTCTCATTTCCATATTTAAGGTGGACCTGCTTCAATTAACACCAATATCTGGTGTGGGATTACGGAGTGGAGGAGATCAACCATTAAACGACTCGTATATTGAGGTTATGATGCAGTACAGCGATACAGAAGGATCCTGGATGAGCAAGAAAGATTATCGTGGAGAGATCATGGTATGTACTCTTATTTTTCACCCTGCTCGGTTTCCTTTGTTCTTATCGGGGAATATATTCAATATTCCCCTCTAATCAATTTCCGTTTAATAATCCCCTCTAATATTCACCTGCAATTAATAATCCCCTCTAATATTCACCTGCAATGTCTTTGCAGCACAAAAAATGAGAAAAAAACAACATAACGAAGGCAATATGGCATTAAGAATTATTTCTATTCTTACTCATTAATGCGACCTCGCAGTGTGAAAAATAAGTACGTTATTTTGAGGCACCTCGGGGATATGTGTTTATTCACCTCGGCGCTACGCGCCTCGGTAAATAAATCACATATCCCCTCGTTGCCTCAAAATAACCTATACATATTTTCAATCCACAATTTAATTAAGACTTGGACTTCTCACTGTAAGTGAGGGGAAATTTTGGGATCACAGTAATTGGCCAAAAGCTTTTGTGATTCCCAGTCACAATTTGTCATGTTATTAATTGCATTAGTATTTTTTGCACAAGTGAACATAACAAATCCTACAAGTTGATTGGTCAAATTTGACGTGTTAAGCTGTTATATTCACCTACAGGTGAATATAACAAAACCAAAATTTTCAAAATGGCGGCTGGCCGTTCTGTGGAAGTTATTGATAAAGAAATGAGCGAAATTAATTAAAATAAATTCAGTCCGAAAAAACACAAAAGACTTGTGTAAAAATACTAAAACAATTATTCGCCTCAGGCTCGGTGATTATCGGGGAATATTCACCTCGACTTCGTCTCAGCGAATATTCCCCAATAATCACCTCGCGTGATTGGCTTTGGCGAATAATTGTTAATTATTGTTATTTGTTATGGAATCTTAACGCTGTGACAAAGCTTGTAAAATTTAAAAAAATTGAAACTGTGTTCAGATGGCTGTATATTTCGGGAATGCGACCCCGGTCCCAGAGATGAGTGACACGTACACTAAGCATTGTGACACCAACACACCTACCCTGCCAACTAATGCCACAATTTTACGCGTTTGCCTGCCAGACGTTGTCAACAGCAGACTGCGACGTTAACTTTGAGAAGCTAGTGGTCGCTCGATACGTTCGTCTTGTTATCACTGGCTGGGGGCGAAGAACAGGATTTGTGTTTCAACTTTATGGAACTACAGGTAATGAAAATGTTTCTTTGTATTTATGTATTTATTTATTTATTTATTTATTTATTTGTTTATTTACTCGTTAGTGACTTTATTCTGTTGCTTTACAATGATATAACTTAGGTTTCTATCAACAATAGGTTAGTTCAAATCATAGCTTGAATTCGTGGTTATAATTGTCAGTTGTTGTAATTTCAAATCTTTATTCTTAGAATATCATAAAGCAAGCGCTGGGATTGAAGATGGAACAATTAAGGATAACCAGATGAAGTCCTCTAATCACCCCAACGATCCTCATCCAGCCCACGAAGCGCGTTTAAATCACAGAGGAGCCTGGTGCGGAAATACTTTGCGACGACATCTGTATTTACAAATTGACTTTCTGTCAAACTTTGAAGGTGGGTGTCTTAGAAATGATCTGACATCGGGATATGATGTCATTACATTTCATTCGTCTAATGACGTCATACCCGATGTGACATGCGTATAAACCTTGTTCAACGCTTGTTCCTAAAATCTTCAATCTTTTTTAGTGCACGCAGTTGCAACGCAAGCAAAATTAGTTGGAACAATGGCGACTGTTACACATTACAAGTTATCTAGTACTTTTGATAACATCCATTGGAATTTTTATCAGGAGGAGGGAATTTTTAAGGTAGGCGTTTGACATGAGTTGGTCATGGAGCCAGGGATGGATTTACTGTTGGGGGTGGGGGTGGGGTGGGGTGTGCACCCCCTAGCCCTGGCCAGAAGGTGTGCAGAGGGGGGGGGGTGCTATTTTTCATGCAAAGCAAAAAAATATTAGAGACAAAATGAGATACAATAATTTGAGTAATAACATGATGATAAGCGAACAGTGACCAACAATTACAATTCAAATACTGTAGTCAAGTTAAAGTAAGACTTTGCAGTAATGAAGCAAGTTGATGGGCTGGCGGCACACATGACCGACACAACTCGGCACCAGAGCTGGCAGAGCACCCCCCCCTCCCCCCTACCAGATTATGCTGGATCCATCCCTGCATGGAGCTGTATGTATGGTCTGGAGCGAGATGTTGGTATCCAAAGATACAGATATTGGACGTCAGTTTCAGGCCTTTTCTATTGTTTTTGTCTGCGCGGTCTGCAAGGAGTGTGCAGAAATTTCGTATTTTGACTTCGATTTAAACAATAATACCATGGGTTTATGAGCTGATAACTTGTTTAGCGATACGGTCCTTTAGAAAAAGACTGCAATAGGCAATTCCAGCTTTTAATTTATGCGTGCAGGGGGTGACGGGAAGTAAGGTATCATATTGCTGATTATGCTGGAAAATTTTAATAAAAACTGCCGAAACAACCGAAATATTTCAATATTTACAAGTATAAGCTATCATTCCGTGTTTACACGGCCACCATTTTTATTTTTTCACCATTATCAGCAATATGATACCTTACTTCCCATCGTCCCCTGCACGCATAAACTAAAAGCTGGAATTGCCCATTAGCCGGGGGAAAATGGTATTAAAACTGTTTCGACCTTCATAGCTATTGGACGTCAATGGCCGCCATCTTGGCCTCATAGGCCGAACGACTGACGTTCATGTTCCAGATATATAGAGAGAGCATACGGGGGTTGGTATGCTTTGTGGCATCTATTCTTTTTGTTTTTAATCATTTCAAACAATTTTTTTCAGATATTTCAAGGAAACACAAGTTGTCGATGTTCTCGCAAACATTTAGTTCGACCGTTCCTTGTCCGTTCACTGCGTTTTCTACCAATGTCGTGGAAAAACAGACCATGCATGAGAGTTGATGTTTATGGCGTTTATAAAGGTAATTCGATGTTGTATGGACAATGCTGATAGTTTGTTGTGGGTAGATTGGGATGTTGGTGGATATCAGTGAGTATTACAAGGTAGCAGTTGGTGGGTCACCTTTAGACATTATGGTAATTACTGTATAGGAGGGAGAAAAGTTAACTAAATTTCTCAATACCATTTATAGTTGCCACTACTAATACACGACTGCTATGTTTTCGCGTATGGATTCCTATTTCATGATATTGCTTGGTGAAACACACTTTCATGACTCGTGAGCATTGATTTAAATTAACATCTTGTAAACTACGAGCTAATAAAATGAAAAAGGCGATATTTGAACTCTATTTCAAAGTCATTGTCAAACCCAAGTACATTTTTTGTGTTGTTTTTTTTAAAAGCTCATAACTTTACAAGATGTAATTTTTAGGAGAATGTTTCTTTTATATTTCGTGAAATTGTTTGCTGGAAAAGGATTTTGAGCATTAATCCTTTTTATCTTTATGGGTTAAGATTTCCTCGTGCTCGCTCAAACCTGAGGGTTTTAAATTAACTCGTTTAGGTATTCTTCAAGTTCACGTGCGGTTTGGACCGCTTTTGAATGCATATGGCACTGAACTCACACGAGATTGCTCGATTAAGGTATTTGACAGTATTCTAGCATGCATGTAATGTAATTGTCTCTTAGTGTGTTGGATAATCCACCTTCATTATAAATTGTGCCATTTATTGTCTAGTAATTTTGTTTGTTTTCATTTGCAGCTAAATGGTGAAGAAATGTGCAAATCAAATGATGGAATCAACGTTGTTGTAGCGAGCTACACAACTGGTCATCTGATTTCGTCTAACTTCACAGCTGAATATTCATTGTTGAACAACTTACTGACGAATGTAGAAAATGAGTCGATCATTGTATTGGCCACACAAAACGTGCATGAACGGTAGGACTAGTTAATGTACATATTATGAATTCTACTTTTTTTTAAATTTAGAGCGTTCTAGTTAATGCGTTGGTAAAAGTTTCCTTCATTTATCTGACGTGTATAGCTAGCCAAGTTTTTACAGGACAATTTACACGTCAGGTTTGCACAAGTTTAAAAAAATTAGAGTCAGGCAACATGTAACAAGAACGAAGAGAAAACGACGATAAAGAAGAACACATTAAATCAACGACAACAACAACAGCAACAGAAACAACAGCAGCAGCAGAACAGCAACAACAACAACAACAACAACAACAACAACAGCAACAACAACAACAACAACAACAACAACAACAACAACAACAACAACAACAACAACAACAACAACAACAACAACAACAACAACAACAACAACAACAACAACAACAGCAACAGCAACAGCAACAGCAACAACAACAGCGACAACGACAACGACAACGACAACGACAACGACAACGACAACAACAACAACAACAACAACAACAACAACAATTTTCATACGATTTCATCATATCACAGGCCTCCAGAAGAGACGTTACAACTTCTTCAATCAGTTGGCGGAATCAGTCTTCGTTATTCACTGACGTCTGCGGACAATAACTGGATCTTGGTCGGGTATAAAGGAAAACAGAAAGTTGACTGGATTGCTGAGAAAATTGGAAAGAAGGGCGAAGCAGCCATTCGCGTTGCAACTACTGTTCATTTAAACCAAAGTAAGTTTTTTTTGTTGTTGTGAAACTTTACACAGTCTTGGACTGAATCAAACTTCATCTAGTCCTTGGACGTGGCCAAACTATATCCTGACACCGTTGTACTTGACTAAATTCCATCCAGTGCAAAGACTTAATCAAACTTCGCCCAGTCCTAAAACTTTATCGAAACTTTATCCAGTTCTAGGACTTGACCAAATTCATCCAGTTTCAGGATTTGGTCAAATTTCATCTTAAGTGTTGCTCAGACTTTCTGAATTCCTGGGATGTATTTTGATAAAGCCTTAGACACCATCGTGTGAGCATAAAATGTCAGTATGGTCGTATAGCATTTGTCTTTGCTTTTCTTTCCAAGTATCAACTACGCCTGAATTTCACAAGTACTACATGCCTGCAGAGAGCGCAAGCAACACGACTGAGCTGTCAATCGCTGGTCGTCATTCACTCCTGGTTCACAATGTTACTGCAAGATGTGTGCTTAACAACACGGACTGTCAACCTGGACTTTCTTTAGCAATGTGGATGAAACCTGACATACCTAGAGCTAATAGAGCCTCTTCAAGATTTACATCAGCTGAAGGTATGCTGGGAAATTTTGATAAAAGTATCGCAAATTTTAAAATACGAAATTAATTAGGTGTGAGCGACTGATTTCGTACACGGTATTATTATCGAATTAAAGGAGACTTGCAGTTGAAGCCAAACAGATTTTTTAAGAACTGAAATTTGCAGCAACAAAGGCTGGCAATATTTAGTAATCTTACTGTTCGCACATTCCAATAAGTGTCCGCCACCGAACACAACCGAAATAATGTTAGTTATAGTTGTAAAACTGATATATGATAAAATTTACAAAACGAATAACTTTTTTGTTAAAAATACTATATGTTAATTTTGGCTTGGCGGTCACACTTTAACATGTTTATATAGACCATAAACCTAGTCGCTGAGATTTCTCTTGGCATCGTTCTTCAATGGCGCATGCATATATATATACTTTGTGTAGTCTTAGTATATGTGACTACACCGAGGCATGTTTTCTCACTGCCCGTTGACATTAGTTGTTTTTATCTGCTCAATAAAGTTGGCAAAATTAAAAATGATCTCATCATTTTTAGAGCGTTTCGTATTCAAGTACTACTCCAGCGGCTACAATTATATTATTCCAGCACACGAGTTAAACTGGGTCGATTCTCGTAGATATTGCTTGACGTTGGGAACTGATTTGCCCGTGCTCTGGGACCTACACACCGAGAAAGCAATTGATGGAATGCTAGCAAGGGCAGGAGTTTCAAAACGAATTAACATAGGATTGCGACGGCATCCAGTTACCTCGGAGTTTGAATGGGTGGATGGTTCGCCCTTTGTTTACATGCATTGGAGCGGTGGGAAACCAGACAGCGGAGAATGTGTCAGTCGTTTTTCTAACACCAAGTGGGATTCTTTGAATTGTGATAATTGGCTCAGGCAAGTCATGTGCCAACAGTCGATTGAAGGTATGAAAAATATTGTTTGCTTTTGTTCGAACTATTACGTTATGATTTCACGCCCGTTTAGTACGGCTCAACTTTTATGACGTCGTCTCAACCTCGTACCCAGGCTCCTCTCTCTTGGAGAGAAGTGACCGACTTGGTAGCAGCTGGTCACATGATCTACTAAAATGTAGCAGATTTTTAATTAGCGTTGTTACGTCAATTTGATAGTTAATTGAAAAGCATGACTCAAAAACACGTGTTAACCAAAAAATCTGCCAGAGCATGGCAGATTATACGACCAGCCCCTACCAGGATATTTCCTCCCTTATGGGGAAGTCCCTGGTTATTGTAATGGGGGAAAATTCAATCAAGTGATCGATCAATGGATGCATGGAGTAAAGAATCCTGGGGGAGCTTGAAAATTATATTTTCTATTACGTTTTCTGGAGCTTCGTGACGTTCGGCAACTAATTGTTTATGTACTATTTAAAGCACGCGTAGGAGTGTTTTATCACATATGAAACACGACGCGTAGCGGAGTGTTTTATATGTGATAAAACACGACTACAAGTGCTTTAAATAGCTTAAAAAACGACTCATCTTATACGAGTTCATTGGCGAAGTAATTTTTAAATTAAACTTTGTCTAAACCGAGAAAATCAAAGCTAAAGTTTATGTAAATTAACATGATTTTTTATCACATATAAAACCACGACACGTTTATGATTTTTCTTTATGTTTTGCTCCTGAATTATTAATGAGTTTTTTAAAACTTTTTATACATTATAAAAATCTATATTTCTATTTATAATGGTACATGTTCTTACTTATTGTATCCATCATTTAGAGAAGCTATAACCAAATTATTGTTACATCTTAAGCACGCGAGGCGGTTAGCTCGGCAAGTTTCTTTCGTGTGCGGCAGGATTAATGGATATTAATTAAATAGCTCATTCATTCAACCAAACAAACTTGAAATTTCAGATCTTATCGGTCTTGTCCCCATGGGTGTGGAACACCTTGTAATACCTGATGATCGAATGACATCATCAACAATATTTAATGCTGATTACCAAGCATATTATGGACGCATTAATACTGATCGAGGTATTTATCAATCATGGCGTGCACTCGGTAACGATAGTGATCCGTATTTACAAGTTGACCTTGGACATATTAAAACAATATGTGGCGTGGGAACCCAAGGACGCGGCCAAGACGATGTGCATGATCTTTGGGCTAAGTCGTATCGTGTTAGTCTCAGCAACGATTCTACAAACTGGATTTATCTCGAACAAGATGGCTCAACAAAGGTATGCACTCTTTACTAAAACAGCCTATAGATACAGATAATTCATAGTGTCTGCAGGTATGACGTAATACAGGTCCGTAGCTAGCATGTATAGTTGGGGGGAGGGGGGAGGAAAAAAATTTCCGAATGACAAAAAAATTCCGAATATCCGTTTCATGGCATACGAAGCCACGAAGGTATTTGCTGTATCAATGTATCATAATTACATTATAATAATGAAGTAATGTAATAAGTTTCACAACAATGCCACAATGGCTATATTATGCAGCAGCAATTGTTTATTTTTTAGTCAATTATTGACCAAATACAAACAAAAATACACATATTTTACGCATAGACATATTACAAAAGTAACATACCGAAAAACATTTACCGATTTGGTCAAAAGTTGCGGTTGCCATAGAGTGTTTTAATAACTGTACACAAAATATTAACGAAAGTTGTTTTACAATTTTTGTAGTGTCTATTGTTTTGTGTTTTACCGATTTACGACTTGCAAATTGTTATCCATGTAAATACCATGATTTCGTAAATCACCGTAGAAAATAGTAGAAAATTACTTTATGTGTACTATAAGAACGACATATCGATAACTATGTGTGACGTTTATAAGGGGGGTGGGTGGGGGGGGGGTCTCCAGAGAAACGAACATATGACGTAATCGATATGTGAGGCTTCCCTAAACAAACGCTTTGTTTGCATTTTGAACTCAGTGCTACAGTTGTAAAATATGATTAGATATATATTATACTGCATTTTTAACACTCTTTTGATTCGCTATGCTTGTAAATTAATACAGACTAGAGATTCAATTCAAGAAAGTTCGGAAGGTGGGGAAAAGGTGGGGAATGTTAACAACATTCCAATGGTCGGGTCCCGAACATTGGAATGTAGGCCTGCGCAGAACGGACTTTACATCACCTTTCAAAAATTAGTTCTATCGAGTGATGTGCCAAGCACCCTTATATATTAATCCCCCACTCCCCCCCCCTCACATCTCTGCCCCCGATTTAGAACGTCTCATCTGCATCCCCAATCACATCTAACCTCTTTACTGTTACTTATTTTACTGTGTTTTTTCACCAGGAGTTCCAGGCCAACGATGACCTCAATAGCATGGTTATTAATCGCTTTCATCAACCAGTGATCGCTCAAATTATTCGCTTGGAATTTGTGTTTTGGAATAAGGAGGGTGTTGCTCTCTGTTGTGCGAGGATGGAAGTGTTTGCTTGTAGTGACACAGGTTGGTTTGTTTGGTCTTGAAACTTGGCAAACTCAGAGCGTTACACAGAATGAATTACAGACGTCCGATTTCTTGTCGCTGCCACGCCGTGATTCGCAATCGCAGAGCACCTCCCCCGAGAACACATTAAAGGCTTGTCTAAGGCGTTCTGGGGGGAGACATTGCTTGTCGTATGCGCACTGGCTATAGGAACATGGCGAGTGCTTTGCGATTGCGAATCACGGCGTGACGATAGTTTCGGGTCGCTCATTAAATGTTATACATACATACTGCAGTAAAAATTATTAAAATAAAGTCAGAACATCTCAAATTAGCGAACTGTAACTTATTAATTTAAAGACAGTATTAAAGATAAATCACTTTGTGCGACTCATTGCACGGATAGTGATATATTATTTATGTACGTCATATCACTTTCCGTGCAATGAGTCGTACGAAGTGTTATCTTTAATACTGTCTTTAAATTAATAAGTTACAGTTCGCTAATTTGAGATGTTCTGACTTTCTTTAACAATTTTTACTGCAGTATGTATATAGTAAAATTAACCGAACATTTAATGGGCCACCTATGGTCAGACCTCTGTATCGTGTATACTCTGTGATAATGATTTCATGTAGGGAATGTTTGGGAAATTTGTATCGAACGGGTGCATGCTCGTTCTGAATTGAGCTTTTTAATTTTTTATTATAAACTTTCGAAAACCAATGGTAAAATGGACATGTGTGATGTGATCATTGATCGCGATTCGCGCTTAAAAAACGTTATTTTACTATATTTTATAAAACTGTGAACACTGTATATTTATACAACCATTCATGGCCCGGATTTATTTTAGGAATCTTGAAAAAACCACTGTGCGGTGGATAGCATTATCCATGCAGGCTTCGTACAACCAGCCCCAGATGATTAGCACTCCTACACAGGGCCGCCGAGAGGGGGGGGGCAGGGGGGCAAATTGCTCCGGGTCCCCACCTTAATAGGGCCCCAACTTGAGTGCGAGAGCCTAAAATTGAGTAGGTTCTATAAATTGGTCAGAGAATTTTTCAAATTGAGGGCCCCTTACAGCACCTCCACATGCAGTCTAGCTAAGGTCTAGTTGAGTCTAGCTTAAAAATAATGATGTCATAGGGCCCCCAGGGAAGATTTGCCCCGGCCCCCGCGAATTCTCTCGGCGGCCCTACCCCTACATATCCTTTCCTAGACATTCAATCACTTTTGAACCTTACTAAATATAGATAAAGAAGACAAAGAAACAACTCAGGCACAACATCTGCCAAGAAGTATCACAGGTATTATAGTTTAGCAATATTTGACAATATCGTTTTGGTACATTTTTTATACGAAACAAGGACATAGTGATTATAAAAATATTGATGTTAAAATTTTGCAGAGATCGAACCTGAGAATTGCTTGGATGTGCTTATGTCAGGCAAAACAACAGACGGTGTTTATATTATTAACCCCGGTAGCGGGGCTTTTCCCGTATACTGTGATCAAACTACAGATGGTGGAGGTTGGACTGTGTTACAGAGACGCTTTGACGGAACGGTTGATTTTTACCGAAGTTTTGAAGAATACGAGTATGTGATTATTGTTTTTGACATGAAGGTTGGGGGAGGGGGTATCATCATTATCAATACCACCATCATTATCATGATCATCACCATTGATTGTCATCAACTATAACCATCATCATCAAAATCATCACGATCATCGCCATCCCCGCTGTTCTCACTGTCAATACCATCATGATCACCATCATCACCATCACCAATATCATCACCATTACCAAAATCACCATCATCATTGTTGTTTTGTTGAGCCACCACCATCTTCACCATAATCATCACCTTTAACTTAAGACATCTTCAGACTAGATAAAATTACACGAGATTTGAATATATATATAAGCTAATTATAATCTATTTACAAGGTGTTATGTTACTAAGGATAATAAACGATAAGAGGGTGTATGTATGACAGGACGATACAAATGAGGAAACAAAACAGACACAAGAAAACGGCAAATTACAGAAGGTTAAGCGGAATAGAGCTGCCCTGGACGTTAAGAGAGGGTTTGAGCTTATATTTAAGAAGGCTTTCGTGAATCAATAATTCACAAGTGTCTGAGCAAGAGGAAAGCATTTTGAAGTCGTCAAAGTTGGCTGAAGATGTCTTAAGTTAAAGACGAAACGTTACAATAAAAATTCTTTAAAATCTTAACTGTTTTAATGGCTTTGTTAAAATTTATATGTTGGGCTCTCATATTTATCATAAGAATTCGTTTTCCGCCTGGCAAATCTCTGGCAACGATAATCATCACCACTATCATCATCACCACAACCTCCAATAGTCATGGGCTTAGCCAGAGGCCCGCCCACCCGTCATTTGGACGTGTATTTTTAAATGTGGACCGACAAAAAAATTAGTTAATACAATAGTCCAGTCAAATCACTATAAGTACATGGTCCTGATCAAAGTAATCGCAATAGATTTTTTTCAGTGGTAAAGTGTGTGAAAAGTTGTTCTGATTAACATATTAAAAATCCCAAAAAATCCCTTCGGTGGAATATGGTGAAAATCTAGTTTCTCTTACTTTTACCTATAGAAAACCACTGTGGACAGAATGTTCAAATTTTGAAATTATTTTTTTGCAAATATAACCTGCATCATTGGAAAGCTTAGAAAAAACTAAAATATAGATCAATTAAACGGCTACCTTGCTTTTGCCTATCCAGCCGAAGTTACACAAGATTTAAAATGCCATAAATTTGTATTTTGTGCAAATTTTGCGCTATTTTTCCAATTTGAGCTAGAATAACGACAAACTGGCTAGTAAATTGAATATAACGGTTTAATTGACATTTATATAGTTTTTTCTAAGCTTTCCAATAATGTATGTTACATTTGCCTAAAAATGATTTCAAAATTTGAACATTCTGTCCACAATGGTTTTCCATAGGTAGAAGTAAGAGAAACTCGATTTTCACCATGTTCCACCGAAGGGATTTTTTTTTATTTTTAGTATGTTAATCAGGACACCTTCCCTCACATTTTACCACTGAGGAAAATTCTATTGCAATTTCTTTGACCTCTGGTCACAGATTGACTGGACTACAACCCTTTAGTAATGAATACAACCGTAGAAGCTTAAATTTTGCTATAACATGACTTTCAACAGTCACGTACTGCCCGACTCTGCATTTACATCCACAAGCAAACAAGTTACAAATCCCTTTTTGTATTTTGGGGGGCATGCCTGGTCGAACATTTTTGGACGGGTAAATTGCTAATCTTGGCTAGGCCCCGTCCACCATCATCATTATATTACCATAAGCCAGCATCTCATCAGTGCCAATTTTTAGAGCTGGTTTTGGTGATACATCTGGCGAACACTGGCTCGGACTTTCCAAGATGGCGACGCTTACTCATAGTTATTCGAGCGATCTGAGGGTAGATCTTAAAGACTGGTTTGGCGCAACGTTTCAGGTTGTCAATTCTGACTTCATGATCGATGGAGCTAGGTGGGCGTATAAACTACGCTATTCAGGGTCATTAGGTCCTGGGTATGACAGTCTAAAAGACGGCCATAAGAATGCGGTGTTTCATGCAAAGGACCAAGGGAAATTCAAATACACAGCAGTTAAATACCATGGAGGCTGGTGGTACAGTAGTGATGGCAGGAGGGTTAATTTAAACGGCTTTTATCACAAAAGTGGAGTAGATAATGGTAATGGTATAAAATGGGCTGATTTTAGGGACCAAGTATTAAAGGAAAGTAAAATGATGATCAGATGGAATGGCAAAGGTATGTATGGCGCATTAAGGCCGAATGTGAACGAGTTCAAATGAGGGTACATATACTCAGAACATTAATTATAACTTATTTACTCGTTCACGAACATCAGAAGAAAAGAGCCACACTAGAAATCCCATCAAAAGTTGCAAATATAAACCGTCCTTTATATAGACATCACAGGTCCTTTATATAGCCCATTGCTGGCTTTTCACGTCTCGAACTGACGTTTGCAGTATAATGTTATCAGATCAGAACTACGACGTCGACGTTAGCTAGGACATCAGGGTTGAGCGGAGGACTGGGAGATCTTGAGCTATCTTATATCTATCTGGTTATAATTGTGAGATCAGGGGATAGAGTTTAATTTACTGTTCCTCGTGTTGTAGGACTGGATCAGTGAGGGACAACCCTTAAAGATGATGTCCACTCCTGTACACATCATGCGCGAACTTTGTTTACGTTTTGAACTTCTACATTTGTATAATATGATATACTGACTGAATATCTAACACTTTTCTGGTTCGCTATACTTGTAAATGAATCAATATAAACTATACGTTTCAATTCAAAAAAGTTCGAAAGATGCAAAATTGGGCATTGTTTATATCCGGGAGTCCCGCTTTGTTATGAGCAGAACTGATGCGCAGAACGGAGTGGACATCATCTTTAAATTCTATTCTAATCAATATAGCAGTGTTTACACTGATAAGTTTACTGGAGATTCAAAGCCAAGACGTACAGAAAAGGACGTGTGAATAGACCTTTCCCCTTAAGTGAAATTTTGATCTAGACAAGTCTGAACAAAAATTTCGTCACAGCTTGAAAGAGCATCACAAAATTAGTAATATTCCGAAGTTTTGTTGCGAAATGTTGTAAAATGCGGATAATGTAGCCTTGCAAAGTTTGCCTTTTTTCAGTCATTTTGTATTACAAATGGAAATTGATAATCAGATGATCAAACTGATTATCAATTTCCCATTTGTAATACCAAATGACTGAAAAACGGCAAACTTCGCATGGCTATATTATCCGCATTTTACAACATTTCGCAACGAAACTTCGGAATATTACTAATTTTGTGATGCTTTTTCAAGCTGTGATGAAATTTCTATGCAGGCTTGTCTAGATCAAAATTTCACTCATAAGGGGAAAGGTCTATTGAAATAGTGTCTGGTTATGTCCCCATGTTTCGGGTTGCAGTGCTTTGGGTATCAAAGAGGATCAAAGAGGAACATATTTCGTGTGCGAAACACTAAAGGCCTGTTTAAACGGATCCAACATTGTTGGACCAACATCATCCAACAATGTTACTATACTAGATATGACTGCTTCTCTTTCAAATCTTTTTGGTTAGATAAGCTTTACTCAAACCCTAAACCT
Source organism: Paramuricea clavata (assembly GCA_902702795.2). Lineage (NCBI taxonomy): Eukaryota > Metazoa > Cnidaria > Anthozoa > Malacalcyonacea > Plexauridae > Paramuricea > Paramuricea clavata. Next base: position 4,633 of record CACRXK020006377.1, on the reverse strand, counting down.
AGTCTTGACAAAATATTTGAAAAAGAAGCCGTTTGAGCCATTATTTCAACAATGTTGGATGATGTTGGCCCAACAATGTTGGATCCGTTTAAACAGGGCTTAAGGACCGTTTACACCTGCAATTTTTGCTGCGACTTCTAGTGCAATTTTCTCCTTCTGATGGATGTGAACGAGTAGATGAGTTATTAATGTTCTGAGTTTATGTACCTTCATCAGAACATTCATAACTCATCCACTCGTTCACATACATCAAAAGAAGAAAATCGCACTAATGAAAATCCAGGCTTACAAATCGAGCACTTTGTAATCATAAATAAACTTGATGTTTTAATGTTTTAATAAGATTCGGCAACTACCTAAAAATACAACAATGTAGTGCCAGGGAGTTCGCCACAGGTTCCCCCAATGACGAAACAGTCTAAGTAGAACAACACAATTACAAAACGGCTATATACCCACGACTATATATAACGGCTATATATCGATGTTATATCCACGTTAACAAGTTAAATTACGTTGTTTTAGGTGGCAAACAAGGCGCGTTGGACCTCACGGATTGGCATGCATATAAATCTATATCTGGTGCATATGAAATTACAGCTGTGGATGCGAAGCTAGATGGAGTCGTATTTTTGAACATGGACATTGATGGAATTGCTTATTTCCAGGTCAGTGTTAACAAAGTCCAGGAACAGGTTGTTCAAAGCAAGATTAGCCCTAATCCTGGGTAAAAATTTAACTTGCTGTTTTGTTTTCTTCTATATGTCCGTTTGTTTCAAAACTGTATAGAAAATATAAAACCTCTAATAATATCCAGACGTGATTCCTAGAAAAAATCTTTCCAAGTTTTTAAATATTGCATGGTAACTTTGGTTTGAAGTCCTACATTAACGTAGGATTAGCAGTCTTTTGAACAACCAGCCCCTGTTGTTTAATTTGTGTATGGCACGAAACTGTAATATATATTTTGAGACTAAGAACTAAGAAACTCAAGTATCCTGCATGCTTACATTATAATTGCATTAATTACACATTCAGTTCTTTTCATTCAGCCCAGGGGCCGGTTGTTCAAAGGTGGGTTAGCGCTAACCCTGGGTTAAAATTAAACCTGCTGTTTTAGTTTGTGTATTTCTGCACGTCTGTTTATTTCAAAACTTCAGAGTAGTAAACTCCTATCGATCCTGAAAAGATCTCTGAAGAAATATTTCCAAATTTATAGACAAGCTGTCAGGAAGTTTGCTTTGAATTTTAGATTAACCTAGGATTAAGTTAACCCAGCTTTGAACCCGCCCAAGGAAAACAACATAAACATTTTTCAAATCCAATTTTCGTCCAAATTGAAAAACTCAGTTTGGTTCTAAAGATTAGTTTTTAGCTTCGATATTGCATTGGCAAAACCCCTTTTAGGGAATATAGAAGAAAAACTGGCATATTGCTGAACATTTTTTTTTTCACTTTCAGGGAGATTTTTTTACAGCGCGTCGTTTAACGCACGTTTCAACGCAAGGAGGGACAAATTTACACTTCGTAAAACAATATTCTCTCCAGTTAAGTAGTGGCGAGGGAGATTGGATGGACTACAAAGAAAATGGCGTTTTAAAGGTTTGTTTTTTTTTCAAAATAAAGAGGAATATATTTTGATTGACTTATGCGTGTGATTTATTTTTGAAAAATTATTCGGAGTATTTAATTTAATATTGGATTACGTGCTTCCAGATATTTAAATAAAGTTAAAACACTCATTAATAATTCATACGCTTTTTGAAAAATCATGTAAACCATAATATGTCACGTGAAGTGGCTTTATAGTTTATACCTGATAAAACCCATCTTCATTAATATTGTTTATATAAAGTCATTCCTAATTAGTATTCTCTTTATGTAATGAATACTGATTGTAGGTGATTTAAATACTATTTAAAACATTCGCAGTGCGTGTTTATCAGACCTAAAGATACTCGGCTGATAATATCTGATAAAACACTCTGCTCATGTTTTAAATAGCTTCAAAAACGATCGATCTAGTAAGTTCATTGGCGAAGTAATTTTCAAAAAACACGTTGTGTAAGTTGAGAAAATCAAAGTTAAAGTTTATGTAAATCAAGGGAAATTTCTATCACATATAAGGATATATATAACACGCTTATGATTTTTCTTTGTGTTTTCCCATAGAAATAATAGACATGTCTATTATTTCTATGTGTTTTCTCATGAATTATTAATGAGTTTTTGAAGTCATGTAAAGCATTTGAAGTGGTGTTTTATCGTGTCTAAAATGCATTTTCAATATGATGAAACACTCCAATACGCGTGCTTTAAATAGTACATAATTATATATTTAGTTTTTATCTTAGTGAATTCGAATCGAATGTGGTGACTTTGAATTACATGCACGTTGATTTAGATATTTGAAGGCAACAACGAACTCACGCTAAGTGATGCGTCGCATGTTGTATCGAACTGCTTGAAAGAAACAAAACTAACGAGAATGGTGAAGATTTACCCCATTGCTTGTGAAGGATCATGCTCATTGAGACTTGAAGTTTACTCGTGCTCTGAATGTAAGTTGAAATTGATGTTTTTGGCATTTGACTCATAAGATATCTATAGTAGGGGTAAGCGCGTAACTCCCACTGAGCTCTCTATGTATATATCTGGAGTGAGAACTCGCCCAATCTCGTTCCCCGACCATGCCCGTTCGCAGGTTAAGGGACCGAACCCAAGCATAGCAACAAGTCATGCTATGCAAATTTTTATAAACGTTTTCTCTTCAATCTATTTACTTACATGCAGGTTTATTAGACCTGTTGCCATGACTAGCTTCGGTACTGCTCGTCTCTTCCGCTTCTTGCGTGTTTTGTCCTTCTATCCAGCTGTAGTCCCAGACTGAACTACGCAAAATCGTTATTCATTGATCTTTCTTTCTACATTTAGCTTGCTCAAAAGCCGTCGGTGTTCAGTACACAAATAAGATTCATCGTGACAGAATGACAGCGTCGTCCAACAGGTATGATGGAAATCCATATAGAGGAAGATTACATGCTACAAATTTGCAATGGACCACGGACAGTCAAAGGCCCAACGAATTTCTTGAAATATGGTTCGATGAATTATTGAAAGTGACATCCGTGGCAACGCAAGGTGGCATTAATTGTTGGGTGAAAAGTTTTGGCATTTCGTATCGCGATAAGAACCTCAAGTGGAAAGTGTATAAAGGAAACAATGGAGCGGTCAGTATACATGGATATTTATTACCATGCTATATCATATCATATACCATGCTACATCATCCTACCATACCATACCATACCATACCATACTATACCATACCATACCATACTATACCACACCACACCATACCGTACCATACCATACCGTACCGTACCATACCATACCGTACCGTACCATACCATACCATACCATACCATACCATACCATACCATACTACACCTTACCATACCATACCACACCATACCGTACCGTACCATACCATACCGTACCGTACCCTACCATACCATACCATACCATACTACACCTTACCATACCATACCATACCATACCATACCATACCATACCATACCATACCATACCATACCATACCATACCATACCATACCATACCATACCATACCATACCATACCATACTATGCCATCCCATACTATACTATACCATCCCATACTTACTATACCATCCAATCCATACCATACCATACCATACCATCCATCCCATCCATACCATACATCCATACCATTCCATACCATACCATACCATACCATACCATACCATACCATACCATACCATACCATAACACACCATACCATACCATACCATACCATAACACACCACACCATACCATACCATCCATACCATACCATACCATACCATAACACACCATACCATACCATACCATCCATACCATACCATACCATACCATACTATACCATACCATACCATACCATACCATACCATACCATACCATACCATACCATACCATACCATACCATACCATACCATACTACACCTTACCATACCATACCATACCGTACCGTACCGTACCATACCATACCATAGCATACCATACTATACCATACCATACTACACCTTACCATACCATACCATACCGTACCGCACCGTACCATACCGTACCATACCATACCATACTATACCATACCATACTACACCTTACCATACCATACCATACCGTACCATACCATACCATACCTACCGTACCGTACCGTACCATACCATACCATACCATACCGTATCATCATACCGTACCATACCATACCATACCTACCGTACCATACCATACCATACCATACCATACCATACCATACCGTATCATCATACCGTACCATACCATACCATACCTACCGTACCGTACCATACCATACCATACCATACCGTATCATCATACCGTACCATATCATACCATACCATACTATACCATACCATACTACACTTTGCCTTACCATACCATACCATACCATACCGTACCGTACCGTACCATACCATACCATAGCATACCATACCGTACCGCACCGTACCATACCGTACCATACCATACCATACTATACCATACCATACCGTATCATCATACCGTACCATATCATACCATACCATACTATACTA
>CACRXK020006376.1:0-25403 GCA_902702795.2 Paramuricea clavata | reverse complement strand
ATATAATTATTTAAATAAGTTCTTCGTATGTTACCACGTGTTACTGTACATGCTACTGCACATGTTACAATCAATTTATTATATTTTACTACATAATCTCAACAAGTTACTACGTGTTACTGCTGTTTTCTATAAAAATAGAAGTATATACTTTATATAAAAAACAGCAGTAACATGTAGTAACATGTTGAAATTTTCAACATATTGCTATCTGTTATTGCTGTACATTATATAAAGTATACATACTTTAATAATTATAAAAAAAACATCAGTAACCTGTTCAAATTATATGGTAAAATATAATAAATACATAGTAACATGCGCAGTAACATGTACAGTAACATGTGGTAACATGTGCAGTCCCTATTTAAAATTTGTTTATATCATATCTCACTCTTCCTTCTATGATAATTATAACAATTTACTGTTACAACGAAATAAGCACTACTCTGTTACACAAGGGTTGCCGAGCGGGGTATGTTGGAGTGTGACCCTCCCCCCCGCCCCCCACCACCAACTTCTGCGAAAGCTTGTCGGTAAAATGGAGATTATGTAGAGAAAACTGTGACCTGTTGGCAAATAAGTTGGTAAAATAGAGTTGGTTGGTAAGGCGAAGAGGCTGTGGAGGAACACCCCCACTTCCCTCGATCCCCCTTTGGGTCGCTATGGTCTTTGTACGTCACTGCTGTTACAGTTGACATCAACAAATAGGGCAGTATTACACTTCCCATAATAAGATATATTCATAAAAAAATTGCATGTCTTGTTATGCAGATTATTATTATAATGATTACAAATGTTTTGTTATGTACAGTTTCATACCATTAAATAAGGAACAGTCTATCAACTTATTTAAAAGTGCAAAAGCAACTGCTGATTTTGTAAGAAATGAAAGAAAACTTCACTTCTGAAGATTCACGATTGTCTGCGTTTTAATCTGCTTTATTTCACCTTCTTCAGATGTTATGAATGAAGTAATGGTCTTTTCACCGAGACTGTTTTGATTCCCAGCAGCCAGGGATATTTCATATGTAGTGAATGGAGTGAGATTGCCTAATTTGTATTTGTTCACTTTATTTGTGGTAATATTCAGGATAAGGGAGTTCTCTTTTTGGAGTTGAATCCAAAATTCTGTAAGATTTCCATCTCCTGTGTTCTCTGGATCTAGCCAAGATATTTCAGCACTTCTTGACTTGATGTTTGTGAACGTGAGGTTTGTAGGTTTATCTGGAAACCGAGCTAGAAAGAAAGGAGGTGAAAGTGTAAGATATATTACTTGCATCTGTATAAGCTTGCTGGATGTACACGTCGAAAAAACTATTTATGTTCTCAGCTAGTTCATCTATTGTACCGGTTGCCTCGCCCATTAATCGCTCACACCATTCCATTTTGCTAGAACCATAACCAAGTTTTCTAATTTCTTTCCACTATTTAGATACTTCAACTTTATTTATACATGGTGCTATTTCACAGTAGATTAAAATATATTATTTACAAAAAAAGTGATCTACAGAAAAAGTGATCTTCCAATAGGCCGTGTGCGTTATACTATAAATATTAAAGAATTTGATAACTTAACATTATATCAATCTACATTGTTTTACCCCAATCTTAAAAGTTGCTAGACTTCCTAGCGAATTCTTCCCAATCGGGACAGACAGCATTCCAAGTCTCCGCACCTTGTAGCCCAATGATTTTTTCATAGCATCAGTATTTGGCATTGGTAATGTATAATTAAATTCTCTATGCCTAGTGTTATGATTATGGACTTCTTGTGTATTGATGAAAATATCGTGCAGGTAGTTTGGAAGCATTTTATGTTTAATCTTGTACATTAATGTAGCAAGTTGTTGTATTCTTGTTTGCAGATCTGAAAATCCTGCCTTGATTAGAATATCTTTTGATCTCGTTTCATATCCTTCACGGGTAATAATACGAAACGCTCTATTTTGGAGACGCTGAAGTTTATCTGATAAAACCTTTCCTAGGCAACCCCAAACTTGGGAGCAATAATCAAAAGCCCCGTTTACACTACGCTCAATTTTTGGTACGGCACGGAACCCGTACTACTTTTTTGGTAAGCTCAAGAACCAGAAAGTAGTACAGTACCAAAAATTGAGCGTAGTGTAAACGGGGCTTAGCTAAATAGGTAGTCCAAGAACCAAAAAAGTGGTACGGGTACCAATTTTATCCGTGCCGTACCAAAAATTGAGCGTAGTGTAAACGGGGCTAAAGTGTGGTTGGATTATTGATTTATAAGCAGTTATTAAAGTAATATAATCAACAATATCCCGCAGTCTTCTAATAATGCTGAGTCCTGAGTTAACTTTTTTTGTAATTTTTTCAGCAGAGGCCGACCAGCATACAGTATCATCAATCATTAGGCCAAGCGACTTAGTCGCATTGATATCGCTATTAGATGTTGCAATTTGGGTGTCATCGGCAAACATATCTGGTCTAGTGTGTCTTAGACATTTTGGAAAATCATTTGAGTATAGATCAAAAACAATAATGTGCCTAATCCCGAGCTTTGTGGTAATCCGGTCTTCACGGTTAGGGGGTCTGACAGGTGACCATTTACTTGACAATATTGGATTCGGTCTGATAGATATGATCGCAACCAACAGAATTTATTGCCTTTTATGCCATAAATTTTTTTTTTTTTTTAGAAGAACGTCGTGGTCAACAGTATCAAAGGTCGTTTTTAAATCTAAAAATACAACTCCATTTTTTAATTGTCCTACGTCCATGTTTTAGTATCATCTATTAGTGATATCTAATAGAGCTGTGGTTGTTGAATGACATGGTCTAAAGCCGTGTCAACTGGGAATTTGTTACTAGGTTGAAGCTATAAGATAGTCATATAATTGGTTATGTATCAGTTTCTCCATAATCTTCGCTATAATTGAAATAACAGATATCGGTCTGTAATTTTCCATATCGTGCTTAGCTCTTGTTTTGTGTATTGGAGCTACCCTAGCGACTTTCTAATCAGATTGGAACATACCAGTTGCGATTGATTGATTAAAAATGGATACAATTGATGGAGTAATTGCTGGAGCTGCGATTTTCAAAATTTTTGCTGAAATTCCATCGATGCCGGATGCTTTAAAGGCAACCAATCCCTGAAGTAAACCTAATATTTCTGGTTCTGCAATTTCTCTAAAACAGGTTAACTGATTTAATTTGATTGGGGGTATATCATTCGAAAGCTTATCTCCCATTTCTACAAAATGCATATTGAATGCATTTGTGATGTTTATCGGATCAGTAATTTCAACAGAATCAATTCTTACTGCTAGAACTGTATTCTCTTCTTTAGACTTGTTAATTAACTCATTAATCGTTTTCCAGGTTTTTTTAAGATCACCTTGGTTATTATGTAATTTATTTTGAAAATGACTGCGGATTGTATCTTTCACTAGTTTATTATAGCGACTTCTTGCGTGGCCGCAGTCGGACCAGTCAGTCATAGACTTTGATAACACTTCTATGCGTTTTAAATAGGTCTTCTCCCGCTTTTTTAAAATAAGATCATTCGTTAACCACGGTATTTGTTTAGTGGATACTTTACGTCTTTAAGCGGGGCATGTATATTTACAATCTTTAGGAATTTGTTTTTCCAAATTGTCCAAGATTTATTAGGATCAGAATGGATGAGATTCAAATTTTATAACGATGTTAGATTACACATAAAGTCTTGTACATTGAAGTGTTTAAAATCCCGATATTCAATAAACCGTGGAGACTGTTTAAAAGTTTGATCACTGATAGTAATAGCTGTCACACCACTAGAAATAATGTGGTTGGTGTTTGTTGTATAAAAATGATCTATAAGGGATGAAGTATCTTTTGTAACCCTAGTGGGCTTTTTTATCAATTGTTCGTATTGATATAGATTTGTAATAAATTTCAATTCTGATACTAGTGACGTGGGATTGTTGTCTAGGAGATCACAATTAATATCCTCTAAGATAAGCTAAGATAACACTTTCTTTGTCTTTGTTATCAATTAATTTTAAACAACTCTCAAATTTATATATATACTGTAAAGTGCTGATTGAATCGCCGGCTTGGCGATCTGTACCATGTTGTAATTAGGAATGGCTTAACTTTGTTTTTAATAATTTCAAATTTTAAAATTTCAAGATCATTATCATTTAGGTCTGGTCTAAGACAATAATTTATTGTATTTCTAATGTAGAAACCAATACCATCCTCAAATCTATTTCTATGTTTGGAAACCCAGTTGTAGCCATGTATTGTTATTAAATCAGGTGCTATGCTGTTGTCCATTCTGCTTTCATTAATTGCAAGGACATCAATTTCATTATTTTTCATTGCGACTCTTAATTCGTCCACATGTTTCGGCAGACTAGTAATATTTAAGCTGGCTATTTTAAACCACGAATTGTTGGTACTAATTCATCTTGTTTGAAGGAGTTATTGCTTGATGTATCAATATTTGGGGTTGCCATAGGAGTTTGATTTACATTTTCAAGATTTGTTTTGTCAGGATTATTAATTATGCTACAAATATGGTAGATGTATTCTAGGTCACTGACCTTTGGAAGACTTAATCAATGCTTTAGAAAGTTGATATAGTTCTTTGCTGATGTTGCTGTACCTGTTATATTCAGGTGTAAGCCAGAGACATTAAGGTTAGGTTAGATATGTTAATATTACCATGCTGGACAATTGCCCACTTGTATTTACTACAAAGTTTAGCTAAATGATTATTCGTGTTTTTTATCTTTATGTTCATTGATTCGTCTTCTCTTTGTATGATTTCGGAAATAGCAACTTTAGATAAACTGTTCGTTACTATACCTGTACAAAGAGATTCCATTTCCTTGACAATTTCTTTTGGTTCTTTCTGGTTGATGTCTTTCGTCCCGGCGTGTAGTACAATGAATTCGGGGTTCTTTTCAATAGTAGGCTTCACATAATGCTTCATATGAGTAACCGATGCTCCAGGAAATGCCTTTACTATGGTCTTCCTGCCGATCGAACGCCTTAACCCTATTTGTACCGGGGTTTTTTTATGTTAGTATGACCGGGTGTGCGCTGATAGGGCGCACCCCTCAGAAATCCTGTCGATTAATTGAAATTATCCTTTCAGTGTTATTTTTAGGAAGTTTTATCTTTCTTTTACCTAAAAATAACAAAAAAGTTAAATTCACATCCAAAATGATGCTTTTTGGCCCCTTTCATTATGACCGCCTATCAAAAAATGGCAAAAATTGCTAATATTTTATCCATTTTGGGTCTTTTTTATAAAAATATAAAAACATTTTGGATGTGATATTTTTTGTTTTATTTAGATTCAAAAGACATACTTTTATGTTATGGCATACCTCTGATGTCCATAAATACCACTATTTTTCTTAACAATCTTTGCATTTTTGAACCATATGTTCCTGGCATGTTGGATTACCACACGACTGGCAGAGTGATTTCACACATTTTATAGAACCTTTTCTTCCAGAGTAACCCTTTCCAGCTGCTGCTTTTTGACACAGAGTGCACCTCCTTCTACTCTCTCCAAATGCTGGGCCATCATCTGCATCGGATTGGTCATTTTGGCGATTGTCACCAATTATTAGCCCAATCTCTTGTTTGACAACCATAGGCAAACAGGTTTGGTTTCGTCTTGCAATATGAGGTTTGACTAATTGCATAACCAACTCAAATCCATACTCAAAAGACTTTTGTTTGACAGGATCGACATTCTTATTCAAGGCATACATTGTGGATGAATTTACACGAGCCGTATCAATCATGTAGGCTAACGCAACCATGGTCCATCTTCGTGACTTGGTTTTGCTTGTGTGAAATGCCATCCGTTGATCAACAATGTCGGTACCACCTTTCGTAAAATCATACAGTTTGTACAATGCCAACTTGTTACGACTGTCGTCTTTGGTTGTACCAAGGATTTGCTTGAGTGTCGATAACATCAGTACATTCTTCTTCCCGCTTGCTGTATCGACAACATATGACGATAAGGACAGTGGACCATCTTTCTGCCAATATACTTCAGATGATAAGTTCTCCCTGTTCTTAAAATCTTTCATTTCAGCTGGAACTCCTTTCCGATTCATTTGCATTGTGCCAAGACATGTTATATTCTTCTCATACAACCAGAGTGCAATGCTAAGTGATGTATATAGCCGATCAAACGATATGTTCCTTCCAGCTAGCGGCACTTTATTTTCCAATAAGCGCTCAATCATTTGTTTTACAATTGCTTCTGTACCCTGTACGTAGTACTTTCCACCGTCGTCTGTTGGCTTACCACAGTATGGAGAAGCAATAAATGTGTAAGGGTACCTTGCAGCATTGATTGCTTTGAACAATAAACCATACTTAGCTGGCTTATTTGGGTTATACTGCTTGAAGGAAATTTGGTTCCTCATGGGATAAAGTGTTTCGTCCAAAGAGAGATAATCATTTGGTACAAGGCATGACATACATTCAAAGTTAAAAGATTCAAAGATCTCTCTTATAGCGACAAAACGGTCTTGTTTCCATCTATCGTCCCTTGTACTCGAGTCATCAAAACACAGATTTGCTCGGATAAATGTGAAACGATTTCTTGACATAGTTGCGCTGAATATTGGTGGACCATACGTATTCGAGAATAACTTATCTACAGAGACAGTGTTTAGTTTGTACAGTCCTCGATAGATATACAAACCAATAATGGCATATAACTCATCAACACAGGTTTCCTTTACGTACGCGTATTTACTGTTTTGGGAAACAAAATTATCTGGGAGTGTCGAAATGAAGCTCTGAATCTTTCTGTTGGTGCAGGAAACAATTGTTGCCATGATATCTTCTGTAAAAAACAGCTCGAATGCAGCTCGGGGTGTTGGAGTAACTCTTGCCTTTGGTTGAGGGCCTTGTCTTCCAGTTATGACATTTGCACGATTGTTACGACCGATGTTTGCTGTTGGTGGTTTATTTTGGAAAACACGGACAACATCATTCTCCCGGTGTTTGTCTACTTTCACTACGCTTTCAATATGCTTCAGGTCTTTGGGAATTTGGTATGGATTGTAATTATTTATATCCAGAGCTTTATCGATACAGTTCACAATGCGATTCTTTGTGAGTTGTCTGCGCTTCAATCGACCTGCTCGTATGTCCTAGTCAGATTCAGAGAGTTCATCCATTTGATCCTCTGTTTCATCCTGGCAGCTTTCATTCTCAGCCTCTCCTTGTCTTTCCATATTTTCTTCATTGCCTGCAAATAAACATTTGTAAATTTGGGCTTGAAAGGTAACAAGATGCTATTCAGCTTTCATAATAATATTTCAAATGATTTATTGTTTTCCACAGTTAGTACATGAAAAGACATACAATTTCAATGACCTGTTTCTCCATATAAACTATCCAAATCACTCTCAACATCACTATCAATTTCACCATCATCACTGTCACTGTTGTCATCATCATCCATGACTCTCATTATATTTGCAATTGCACATTCAGCCGAAATTCTAGCCCTTTTTGGTGGCATAATTACTTCAGTACAAACTGATGAAAGATTCAGGAAAGTCAAACATAAAACACTTGTTGAAAAAAATTATACCATATGGCGAGCACGTTTTTATACTAAGCCAAGATACTATGTGTTACACAAAGTGTAATGAGGGTAGACTATGAGCCTGCAGTACAGTTTTGAAAACACAATATTTTTACAAATATTTACTTTGAAAATCATGTGGATTTATTTGAATAATTTTGTACCAAATTTGATAATAAATTGGCACAGTTGTCATGGGAAAGATAATCATACACTGTGGTATATAATATGCCTCCTGAAAGTTTGGATTTTCCTCAAAGACAAAGAGATGTTATGCCTTGAAGGTACAAAGAAATATGTGTATTTGCAAATATAAAAATATTATAAAAAAGTATTTTATATTTATAAATATTTTATAGCAAACAATATTATATTACATTTTACTACTTTATATAATATATTATGGATATTTACTTTGCAAATTATGTGTAATAATCCATTTTTACATGTTCTCCAATTATAATATGCTATTTATGTCATTGGAATATTTTAAAAGTGTATTGAATATAAATTGTGTGTATTGAATATAAATTGTGTGTATTGAATTTTACTACAATCCGGGAACCATACACATCACTCATCTGTATGAAACGCTCCATTAACTTTCGTACCCAACATATCAAGTTAGGAAAGACTTTCAGAACTAAATTTTATGTAAATTATATTCGTCCTTGGATTATTAAATTCAATCGAGCAAGAAAGTTATATGTTCAATTCTTGCTTGCCATGAAGCAAGAGTTTTGATAATATGACAATATCCACAAATATCCCTAATCCAAAAATAACCCTAAATATCCTTATAACCCTAACCCTAAATACCCTTACAAAATCCCATAACTATCCCCTAATATCCGTCTAGCCTCTTCGAATGATAATCAACAAATATAAAACATTTTCCCCCTTGTTGATATACAGTTATACCAACACGAGTGGGAATTGGGAAAACGAGAAATTGTGTGGAAACTCGATGCTCGAAAGGCGGAGTGTTTTCACACAATTTCGAGTTTTCTCAATTTCCACGAGTTTTCCCAATTTCCAATTTCCGAGAGATATAACTGTATATCAATACGAAAAAAATGTTTTATATTTTTTTATAATATAGCACAAAGAGATATAAAGAAATAAATTTTCCGTGTTCACATTGAGTTATATCAACACGGCTTATAGCCAATCAGCGTTCAGGATCTACAAATGCTATATTATAAAACATCATCCAAAACATATCCTGCGTAGAAAAACCGTCCGCCGGTTTTAATTCCATATATTTTTCATTGTCGCCAATTTTCGACATTTTAGGACCTCCAAACCTTCCTCTTCTGGAAAATGAGGGTATAAGGAATATGTCCCAGACTTTCCGATCGGAGAAAAAATTAGCATTATATGCACGATAATTATACAGTCCACCTAGGTGGGACTGAAAGTTAATAGACAGATTTAGATTGAGGACGCGAACGTCAAGGACGACGTGAAAATGGCGAGTTGTGCGCATGTATGGATACGCCACGCCATTTTGACGCCATTTTCACGTCATCTTTGACGTCCGCGTCCTCCAGAATATTCATAACTTCTTATTTTGTTTCATAAATAGTTCTTTAATATTCAAAACAAATTCCACATCTGCTTCGTCTGCCATCGCCATGTTTACTCGTCCCAATCTACATGTGGCACGGCATTGCCGCCCCTCCTGGCAAAATAATAAGCAAGCGAGAAAAATTAAGGAGAAAAAAAGAGGGTAGGAACATCGTTGTCATAAGCTGGATGCAGTGACACTTCAATATATGGCACAAACCTACCCATAACTTCCAGATATGGCACAAACGTATTCTCGACGGGTTTTATAACGTTTTATTTGACGTAGGAATGACGTAATGCTGCTTCCCTCCTATGACAATTTGAATTAGTCATGTGATACAAGATTGCGAAAGCCGATTCGCCCAGAACGATGACACGTCCACGAAACGCCCACAATGTTCCTACCCTCTTATTTTCTCCTTAATTTTTCTCGCTTGCTTATTATTTTGCCAGGAGGGGCGGCAATGCCGTGCAGCATGTACATTGGGTCGAGTAAACATGGCGATGGCAGACGAAGCAGAAGTGGGATTTGTTTCGAATATTAAAGAACTATTTATGAAACAAAATAAGAAGTTATGAATATTCTGATCTTTTAAACATAATTATAATGCATGAGTAAGTATAATACCATTTCTAGCATTCTATTTAACAACACTACTGACCTGTCCTATTGCCCGTGAACTACCCGAGAAATACATTCAGAACTTCAAAGTAGGGACGAACGGCCTCCGCTCAAAACATCGAAATTCTCTTGTATCTCTCTCAATCCGCAGCCGTTACAGTCGCTACCTACACTGACACAAAATATTCCGATTTTCGTTTACTTCTATTGCAAGCGAATCAGTCATCATATAGCTATATAACCCAGTAAACTTTGTAAAAGGTGAAAGCCGTGTCAACAATTGTTTAGAATGAAACTAGTTAAAGTTTTTCCTCCAGAATGCAATCATCTTTTCCATTTTCGTTCGATGTTGGTACTAATTTCGGTTCCATATCTAAGATAGTCTCCAGAGTGGGCTGGCCGTTTGTCTCTTGTAGGAACATGGCGACGAAAGAAGCCTGTAAACAGAAGAATGCCATGATTCCAAATGGAAGCATCGGATGAATCCTTATCTGAAAGCGAAGACGAATATTGTTATCAAATTTGTGAAAGTTTGTTTTTAAAAAGTTGAAATTGTTGGTCCAACATTTAGTTTGAAATAACAAATGATTGTGAATAAGATTGTAAACATTTGCAAAATACTTTACTGAAAATAGCAAAATGACCAGATAGGGCTGGAAAAATAATTATTTTCCTGTGGACAAAGCCTGAAGACAAAAATTTCCTGCAGACTATGCACCATAGAATAACATATACATACATGGGCCGAGACCAAAATACAAAGGAAAAAAGAACGAGACTAATTTCCTTCTGTCCGGACCGAACAAGCTCAGCCAATGAGTTATTCATAGTTATAATATAGCTAAAAACAAGTCTAGAGCATTTTTCAAAAAACAATGTTCATATCGAATTATACTAATTTACATGTTAGTATTTCATATACCAAAGTAGAATGACATTATATACTAACCAACCAAATTGCATAACTTGCACAAATTGAGCCCACAATTGAGGCCACTGAGCCAAAGCTTAACGCCATACTCCTGATAGTGAAATCACAAAGAAGTCATTTAGTATGAGACAACACAAAAACAGGGAATGAAATAACCCATCATTTCAATATTCTGAGATCTTTTTGCATAATGTCTAAATTTTAACTTTCACTGATATTACTAACCTTATGAATGTTGGGAACAGCTCTGCCGCCCATACAGCCGAAGACGAGTAAGCGTTGGTGATAAAGAACTTTGCAAATATTGCCATTATAATTCGAAAGATTGTATTCGTTGATGCTGAAGAAAGAAATATATGTTCCTATCACGCTGGGGTACTACAGTAGGACGAGTCTCAGCTCGTGATCGTCAGTTAATTATAGTGGAGCGGATAAGCGTATAATTTTGCAATAATAGACCTTACCAATGGACCTATTCCCTATTGAACAAAATTTTGATCCATATTACCCAAGGGAAATTGATACCGCGCTTTCTGAAAGAAGGTATCAATTTCCCGTGCTTAATACAAAATGACAGGTCTATATTATCCGCATTTTACAACATTTCGCAACGAAACTTCGGAATATTACTAATTTTGTGATGCTCTTTGAAGCTGTGATAAAATGTTTGTCTTGACTTGTCTAGATCAAAATTTTGTTCATTGGACAATAGGTCCATTAATCTCTTTTACTCAATGGCCTCGTTTTCATGTTAAATACTTTTGTGCATATTATCACAGAGTATACAGAGGCGGAACTCGCGGCGATTCCTTTGTTCTTTGTGTCCCCATGCAACGTCATTTCCACGCGCCACGCAAATTGCTCTGGCAAGTGTCATTCGTCGTGTTTTCAGTCAAAAGCATAGGCAAAACACCGTTCGAAAGTAGAAAAATAAATATTTTTGCGAAGTTGCTCCACCGATCTTCATTTTGGGATTCAAATTTGAAAGATAAATGGTAAGTAGTTATTTTTATGAAAAAAGATATACGTTTATAGGCTAAATACAAAGAAAAAAATAGTATAAACTTTGTACCGGATGGCCATATTTTACAATCTCGGTGCTTATGATGTACTTCTGCCAAGAAGCAGATTCCCATTTCGCTAATTTAATGCGGGCCAAACGTATTGCAGTGCTTTCCTGTCTTTTACATTAATAAGAAAGCATAGGTGCTGATTTAAAACACTTCCAACAGGTTCCATGTAGCTTTGGGATTTGTGAGCAAAAATTATAAGTTAAACTAACTATGTTTTTATACTTTCTGTGCAACTGTTAACCACATTCACAAATGTATAATTTCTCCAGCAAAGAAACGTTTCTTTACGGATTGTTAATCCGCCTGCACTGCATAAGCCTTCAAAGGTCAGAGATCTTGAACATGCAGAATAGCAGAGACTACAGTCATTGAGTGAGACATCCTTTGTTTGTCACAAAATTATTATGGCATATTGGACAGCTATGTTAGATAAGGCACTTCCTTAATAAATAGCCTGACACATAACTCACATAAGTTCATGCTGACTATTTAAGTTTTGTTCAATTTCATTTGTTTTGTGGTCGGTATCTTCAACTGCTTGGATTAGTGGTGGACTTGTCTGATCATTTCCTGCAGATAAATCAGATTGGCTAGGGTGAAATGCAATCAAATAGGCATCAGAATCTTCAGCACAGCTGCCAATTGAAAGTGGTGTCAAAATATTATCTACAATTTGCAAAATGCTCTGGTGAACTGGATGGGACTAATGGGTTGTCACAATCCTCCCCCTCCCTGCTGCCTAATGAGGCCAAAGAAGCTCTCCAGAGGATCTTGGTTGAGGCAAGGAATGATGTTGGTTAAGGTCTTGAAATGTAAATACTACAGTCTAATTACTACTGACAGTGTAAATACTACAGTGAAATGTAAATACGACAGTGTAGTGTAATTGTGGTTTAAAAATACAAAGTTTATTTTAATCAATGTTTATTTTATTTAACATTTATATGCATTTAAGAACTTAAATTATTCAAAAACTAAATAAATATGTGTTCAATGTCAATGAATATTGCTATATTCTAAATTTTTTATTCCAAAATAGACAATAACTGTTTCCTTTATAGTTAACCCCACATCATGCTTTCATGAAAATTAATACTAAATAAAAAAAGTAGCCAATTTGATCCATGTTTCCTCTTACAGTCTTTGCTTTATATGAAAAGTTAAACACTATGAACAATTGGATTGTTCCTTTTATTGATAAAGAATTTCCCATTGAAAGAGAAAGTATTCCTAATTAATCTTTTCCCTGTTAAAGTGTGCTCTCCCCTTGACGAGTAAAATCGTCTGGTGTTAGACAGAGTAAAATAATCTGGCGTTAGACAGAGTAAAATCGTCTGGCGTTAGACAGAGTAAAATATAACCTGGCGTTAGACAGAGTAAAATAATAAAGTAGGGTGCATCAGGGCACAATGCAACTCAATGGGTTAACTGGCTCGACTACGACTAGTTTCGCGAAACGCGAAGCGCGATTCGAGTTGTCGCGATGCGAATTGAAGAAATTTTCGAGAAACGAGATTCGAGTATCGAGTATTCGCGAAGTGCATGATTTATAAATGCGTTATTAAAAACTGCAATGCCACTATGGCACGTTTAATTGTATTTATTTCAGAACCATTTTGAGAGATATGAAAAACTAGTTTCACATTCTTTTTTCATATTCATGCAGTTCGGATTAATTGTATATACCCTGCATGCACGTGTTCCGTTTATATACTGTAAGAGTAAATGTCGTGTGAACGATTTAAAACAGCAGTTTGCCGTCCTTTACATACTCCTTTTATTGTTTTAAGTTTTTAATTGGCGAGTTTGTATATATTAACGTTTAAAACAACAAAGCGCAAAGATGAGGACTCTGTCTCTGACGAGATTTGCGATAAATTTATATTGCGAGATTTGCGAAAAATAATACAGAAATACTTTATATAAGAATGACATACCTATAGTACGCCAGAGACAAAGAAGGCTACTTGCTGTCAGACATGCCAATGCTTGTACTTCGTTCTTTTAAACTGCTACCAGTCTTCTCATCCCATTGATTAAACAGCCGAATTAAAATATACGCATACCATAACGGCGTAGTTTCTCTCATTTTACATGTTTCCCACAGCCCGCCATCAGAAACAAACAAACAAACACAAACGTATATTTCATCCGGTCGATTTGCGTTTCAAAACCGTGTCAAATAACTGGCATGCAAATGGCGAAAATGTAACACTTGCTTTACTGTATGTGACATTAATATTGTAGTAGCTACTTCTCTGTTAATTTAATACTAGAAAAAACATGTTTTCATTTCGGACAAGGCGCGTATTTTGATCGGGTGTAAAACAACACGGCTCATATTTTAGTTTTATGTAGTTGATATTGTCATACTTTATTTTTGTTGTCATACTTTATTTTTAGTTCATATTGTTATTAATCGGTTATTAATGGATCATTAAGGTTTATACAGGCTTTTTGTCCGTTTAAATTTTGTTATTGAGTAATTAAAATAATTTCACTTTCTCAAAGGCAAAGCATTCATTCGGTTTGAATCTTTAAATTAAAACACGTGTATCTGTGTTTTACTGCTTCATTGACATGGCGTTTCAACTCTGCGAGCATCGACAACTCGACAAGCTGTTACAGTTTCTATCACAAAGGTTTGTTTATAAATTATCTGGCTTTGAAATATTGAAAGAATTATCGCGATTCATGCCATTTTCGAATTTCGACGCTTCGCTATAAGCCTAAAGTGAAACTGTGAACAATTTATGTACCGACAGTGCTGCGAGACATCTATACTTATAAAACGTAAAAGCAAGACAGCGTCTTAAAACCATATCTTGTGCCTCAATCGTTTAAAAAAAACAAGGTAGGATTTCCATACGCCGACATGTATGTTGAATAACTAGCCTTTTATGTTTTTCGCTGCCATGAAGTTTTTGCTCATAAGCGATTTATCGAGCGCGATTCGCGAAGCGCGATTAGCGAAGCGCGTTTCGCGATTACGCGAAAGCAGTAAACAAATTATTCGAGCGAGTCATTGCGCGTAACGAGCGAGAGGTCGCGATAGCGCCCCTCGCAAGCTTTCGCGTCGCGTTTCTCGCTTGAACATTCTCGAAACTCGCTAGAATCTCGCTCGAAAAAAATGTATAGTTTCCGTTGGACGGTACTGTATATATTGTAAGTTTGTAACGAAGTTACCCGCACCATTGAATGTATACTGACCTTTTTTACTTTGGTCAGAAGGAATCATAACAACAGCAATTGAGGCAACACAAGCACAAATTAAACTAAGTACTGTAGTTTTCTTTCGGCCATACCTATATGTAATACGAAAATGAATTAAGAACCTTGCATTAATAATTATCCACGAGCCAACGGCGCGGAGCGCCATTCCGGGCGTTAGTGAGGGTACTAATTCCGCCCGGCTATTCACACCCGGGGAAAGGAACGCACTAGCGAAGTCTAACGTTCATCAGATATCGTGGGCGCATGGCTATGATCCAAGGGTGGACCTCCTCACTGATCTCAAAATTATGGTTGTTTGTTTGCCAGGAGTGGGATAAGCACACTGAGGATATTAAAGCAAGATTTCAATTTTCAAAAGCATATATTTGGAAAATCATGTTTCACACAGCGAGCTTTGAAGCAATTATTGTTTCAAAAAATGAGAAGAATTGATTTACTATGGAAAATCGTGAAATATAGGACAAGATTGCATGGAATGTTTAATGTTTATAAATTTTGTTGCTTTAATAATTTATTGCGTAAAACATGCACTGCTGTTTTCCTTTTCAATGAAGCTGTAAGTTTCCTAAATTACCCTCCTTGTTTTAAGAAAAAAAGATAAATGTAAAGGAGAACAACTTAATTTGAAGACCTAACTGAAATTACTCAAGAATTTGAAGTAAAACAGTTTATTGGGAAAAGCAGTTTAGTTATTAAAATGAACATTTCAAAACATTTTATTAAAGGTTTATTAAAGGTTTATTAAGAAACACATTTTGGCACCCGAAGGTGAATTGCAATATGCTTACAGAAACATAATAAAAGATGAATATCAAATAATATAAATATATCGTATATGTACAGTTGTTAAAATACTACAAATTATTTACTATTAAAATTAGCAGTCATTGCTGGTATAAAACTAGTTTTAAAACGTTCCGTTCTGCATTTAGTTAATGTGAAGTTAGAATTGTTTCTTAAGTCCAGTTCATGCGATTCTTCACGGAGTGGGGGTAAGAGGTGGTTGAGGTGAGCATCGGGTTTTAAGATCTTTTTGAATGTTTTAGCACATAGCTCTTGACGTCTGTCGACAAGGCGCTTGCATTTAGCGATGTTGAGAGCATCTTCGTAATCTGTTGTCGGATAAATAATACGGAAAGCTCTTTTTTGAACTTTTTCAATTTTATCCCCCAAACACTTTGGTAACATGGTGTGCCAGACAGGACAGGCATATTCTAAGATAGAGCGCACCATAGAAAAGTAGACTAGTAAGAGGTCATTGGGGGGAAGACCACAGCGCTGTAGGACACGAATAATGTATAAGCGTTTTGAGGCTTTTTTAACTAACGCTTCAGTGTTATCTTGCCATTTCAATTTATTGTTCATGGTTAAGCCCAAAATTTTGAAAGAAGGAACTAAGTCTAGAGGTAAACCATCAATGAGGAGTCGGGGGATGTTATTCTCGCTACGAACGAAACTCACTATCATTTCTTTGCATTTCTTTCCGTTCAATTTCATGTTGTTATTAACAGTTCATCTTTCAATTGTGTTAAGATCAGATTGTAGGACTGAAACTTAATTTTTCTTTAAGGACTCCGATATTGTTACGTCATCCACGTATTTCCAATGGTCAGTGCTAGAGGATGCCAGTTCAAGATCGTTGATCATAATTATGAACAAAATAGGGCCCAATTTTGTTCTTTGAGGGACACCTGCGTTATTGATGCCCCAATCAGATTGGAAATTGTCGATATTTACCGATTGACGGCGATTTGAGAGAAAGCTGCATATCCATGGAATAAGCGACAATCTGACGCCAAGGGCCAGCAACTTTGGGACCAGGATATTATGGTCGATACGGTCGAACGCTTTACTGAAATCGAGGAAAACGATCCGCAAATAGCTCGATTTATCATCCAATGTTCTCAGCCAATTGTTGATCATATCGATCAAGCAAACGTTGTAGAGGTTCCTTTAAGGCAACCAAATTGTTGCGGGTTGATTTTATGTTTCACGTCATCCACCATCCAATTGACCACAAAGTCCTCAAGAATTTTGGACAAAGAGGCTGTAAGGGAGATTGGGCGCAACTCCTCCTCACAGGATACAGATGGCGCTTTAGGAATTGGTGTAATTAATGCATCTTTCCATATGTTAGGGAATTCACCAGTGGACAGAGATGTATTAAAGATGTGACATACAGGCACAGGGGGTCCAACTAACAGCTGTGTTATGAATAAAACATATTAATTAAACGTAATATGAATAAAACATCATAACGTAATATTGCACTTACTTGTATAAATCATAAGAGCTTGCATTTTAATACAGTGAATAGCTTCAAAAACTTGCTTCGTTCCAAAGACTTCAAATATGGCGAATAAATTGACAAAACGATAATATTACATGACGTTCCAACGAAAATAACAGAAAGGATTGCGGGCGCGAGCGGAAAGGCGAGGAAAGAAATAAATAGAAGGGATGAAACAAATATCACGTGACTTTTTAAAATGCTTCTAGACTATCCGTTTAAGCTTTTTGTGGGGTTTTTAAGGCTCAGTCGATGTTCTCTTACATGAACAAGCCTAGTCATTACCAAAAAAGCACTGATCAATCTAATTTATGTCATTTATAACAGCGAGCATTCTTGGCCATTATCGCGAGATGTGTTCCATAAGTAGCCTGTTCTCGTGACGTATGACGAAATAATAATAAAACTAAATAATGTAAAAAAAAACGTTGGTCGCTACATTTAAATATTTCATATTAGCCGGTATAGCTAAACATTGTTTATTTTCATTAATTAAGCGCGTAGGCGTTGTTGGAGTTGGCAGGAGGCGTTTTGGAATTTTCCGAGAGAACAGGCTACTTATGGAACACATCACACGATCGCATTACCGGTGTTTCATCCCTTCTATTAATATATATTACCCTCGCCTTCCGCTCGCGCCCGCAATCCTTTCTGTTATTTTCGTTGGAACGTCATGTAATATTATCGTTTTGTCAATTTATTCGCCATATTTGAAGTCTTTGGAACGAAGCAAGTTTTTGAAGCTATTCACTGTATTAAAATGCAAGCTCTTATGATTTATACAAGTAAGTGCAATATTACGTTATGATGTTTTATTCATATTACGTTTAATTAATATGTTTTATTCATAACACAGCTGTTAGTTGGACCCCCTGTGATACAGGTTCGGCCAATTCGTACGCGAAATCCTTAATAATTCGGTTAGGAATATTGTCAGGACCGCTGGATTTGAAAACTTTTGTATTGAGCATTTTAGTGCAAACTTCGTCAGGGAAAATTTTGGGTACAGGCCTTGGTGCAGGGAGAAAGGCAGGTAGCAGGAGAGGATTCAGTGGTGGTAGGTCATTACTCACGCTTAAGAAATAGGTGTTAAGTGATTGGGCGAGATCTTTACCAGATAGAGTGGTACCATTCTTAACGATCTTAATGTTATTGGTTGCAGATCTTTTTTTCCCGGACATCTGGTTAACACAGTCCCGCCATTTTCTGGAGTCACTGGATTTTAGGTGTTGTACCTTGTTCGTATAATATGCACGCTTTTTCACTCCTATGTCGTTTCGGACTTTAAGTCTATAGTGACGCCAGAGGTCAAGGTTACCAGAATGAAAGGCTTTTTGCCTTTGATAAATCAGTTTTTTTAATGCAGGCGTCATCCATGGTTTGTCAGAGTTATGAATTCTAATAACCTTAGACGGGAATAACCTATCAACAGCAGAATTTAACTCGTTGGTAAAGGAGGACGCTAGGCGGTCGCAGAGTTTTTGCTTTCGGCATCAGAGAACCACTCACGTGAGCAGCACCATCTTCCAAAAGCTGCACGTGCCGACATGGGGAAGGAACGTATGTTTTTCTTAATTGATTTATTATCTGTTCCTAAAACGTTAGCTTTCGCGGACCATTTAACAATGTTGTGATCTGATGAGCCGAGCGGTGCTATAATCACAGGCTTAGAATTCAAGGCTTCTAGATTAGTAACAATTAGATCCAAGATGTTACCTTCACGCGTTGGGGTGGCCACTATTTGCGTAAGATTGTGATGGCACAGGAGATCGCTGATATCTAAATTGTTGAAATCACCGAGTAAGACAACACCGCAGTCGGGGTGGGTACATCTAACTCGGTCAATCTGATCGATAAGATAGGCCGTTAATTCCTTTTGCTCATTGACTGGTGTATCAGGCGGGTTATATAGGACACAGCAGATTAATCCAGTTAGGTGTCTTGGGAGGCGGTGGGGTCGTAGCCATAACCATAAGCATTCATGAGAGGGGTTTTCAAGGTCCATTCTTCTTTTAGCTGGGATATTTGTCGAGATGAAAGCGCAGACACCCCCACCACGGCTGTAAGATCTATCATTGCGAAAAATGTTGTAATTATTTATGTAAATTAGTTGCTCAGGAACAGTATCTTTGAGCCACGTTTCAGTTACAGCAATAAACTCTATAGAATGTATTGATAGTAAGAGGGATAGCTCGTCTATTTTGGGTAACAGTGAGCGAGCATTTATAAGAAGAAAACTCGGTAATCTTGATATGTTGTTTCGGTTCATAGCCTAGCTGGTCATGTATTGAAGTACTGACTAATTTCAGTTGTCTATGATTATTAATGTAGTTAACGACGGCTTTTGAACGGTTGTTAGTAATTCTCACAGGGATCTTGCGAGTATTAGCGCTAACGACAAGGATTATACCAGTGTTTCTGCATACCGTGCCCTGCAATAGGGGGGAGGGGATTTGGAAGGTGTAGGGAGGGCATAAAGGGGTTTCCATTAGCGGTTTCGGGGGAGATTGAAAAAACCCCGGTCCATTGGGGTGCCATTGAACGCTTTGATGGTAACTGGACCAGTGTTTTCTTTGTTGTGGGACTATAGCCTGTCGATTGTCTTAAAAAGGCGGAGGAGTAGGATAGTTTTTAATAGGCCTTATTGGCTGTATGCTATGAGGAAAAGTGGCGCAATGAGAAAAATCGCACCTAGTACCCTTAAGGCAGAAGCGTCGCTTTTGTAGGAAAGGACAGGGCACCAAATGTTTCTGTTCTTCATGCGGATGTTTGAAGTCACATCGGTTTCCTTTTGCGCACCACCCTCGGCGCCTAAGGAATGGGCAGGGAGTGTTGTGCATTGCACGAGGGTGTCGATTATTGCCCAAGTTAATCTCGTTGTCAGGTTGTGGATTGTACAGGGTGTTCCCAAAAAAACGAAAACTATTGAAATCACTTATTGTTAAATTTGAATGCCCTACCAAACAGCTGGGCGTAATGATGCGTAAAATATTGACAAGGCACATGTATTAGAATTTAGTTAGGAATATCTCCTGGTAAAGTGCGCGATTTTCTGCTCCTGGGAATTAAAAACAGCTTCTTAAACAGTTTCTTTATGCATAAAATTAACTTATGTCAATAATTTATGCATTCGTTGGAACCAACAGAGCGCTAAGCATTCAAATTCTAACAATTAAATTGTTATTGGTAATTTCAATAGTTTTCGGGTTTTTTGGGACACCCTGTATATTATGTTAATCCCTTTTTCGATTTGGTAGTTAGGTCTATTGTCACGCGCTGATTGTCATGAGAAACTGGAACTTGTGTACTATTGAGCAATGAGCGGTTTCATTAGTTGAAATTTCATTAAAACTTGGGTTGTTAATACTCAGATTAGTGGGTTGGTCATTATCTTGGGATTCACATTGGTCATTAACTACATTAGTCATTATGTTAATCCGTTCATTCCGCTGGCTAGCTAGATCTATTGTCAAGCGCTGCTTTTCGTGGGGATCCGGAACTTGTGTACCATTAAGCAGAGAGAAATTTTCCTTGGTTGAAGTTTCAATAAACCTCGTATTGTTGGCATTCAAATTAGTCGGTTGGTCTTTGTCGTGGAATCCACATTGGTCATTAACCTGGGTTGTACTGGCAGACTCATTAGCACGTTCATTATTCACATGGTCATGGCAGATTACTTTATAAGTTAAGTTTTCAAAAGAGGATAATTTAGATTTTAAAATTAAATTATCTTCTGAGAGCTTGAGAATTGCGTCATCCTGATGTCGGATGACACCTTCTAGATCTTTGACTTTAAATTTAAGCGAGCAAATGTCTGACTTATTCCCCTTTATGGTATTGAGTAGCCGGGTTTCCAAGATTACCATCTCGAGTTTTAAACCCTCTATAACTACAGAGCAAGTACTGTTATGACTAGATACCTCGTTTTCAATGATGCGTGACGGACCTCGATCAGTATTCGCTTCCATGTTAAGATCGTTGTTGATAGTCTTCTCCGCGTCGTCTGGCTTTGACAGGATATCTTTTATTCGCTTTACCAAATTTCCCGCTTTGACTCCGTCAAAAATTATTGCTCCACTCTTCGAGTGCCACGTAATCTCAAGGTCTTCGCAGGTGAAGCACCACTTGCCGCCGCTTGGTGATCGCCAGACGGCGCTTTCTGCGGCTTTTTCATCGATTATTGTTGACACAAATGTTTTTATGTCATTCAGGGTTCCACTCCATGTTAATTTGTTTTTCTTTTGGCCGAAGAAACCCATCAAACTCGCTGTCGATAAATTCAGAAAGATATCGGTTTTATCAGAGAGCTCATCACAGAGCTCCTTACAGCACGCCATATTTGTCAGTTTTTTGAAGCGATTGAGGTTAAGTTTTAGATTAAATCAAAGCTCACAAAATCCAAAACAACATACCTACAGTACATATTTCGGAAATTAATTGTTATATAGTTAATATAGGGAAGTTAAAATATATAGTAAAATAAGCAATTATCGTGTTGCCACAGAATACTACATAGAAGTACATCTTCATTGTTTTGTTGCGTAAGCGCTATTCGTCACTCATGCAGCAAGTATCGTAAACAGAAGCAGCCCCCCCCCCCACGTGGAAATACCTAAAATGGCACACGTCCAGGGGGTGACTGCTTCTGTTTACGATACTTGCTGAGTGACGAATCATGACGAATAGCGTGTACACAAAAATCAATGAAGATGGACTTCTGTATAGTATTCTGTGGTGTTGCCATGGCAACACTGACGTACGCGCGAGCCTGCGTTCAGTGTTGATCAATTACTAATATGCATGTCATGCTAAATCAATGTTTGGAAAATATGGGCGAGGGTTTGCTGCATGCATGTATTTGTAGTTACGCATATAATTATAAGTAATAGCATGGCATTCAGGTCGATTAGTGATTAAATGTACCCGAAAGCCGAGAGAGGTTTAGTAAAAGTTTTAATAAACCTCTCGAGGCTTGAGGGACATTTCATCACTAATCGATCGTAATGCCATGCTATTACTTTGTAATATCATAGTTGCCGAGGGAATCGCGCGTGGTGTGTTGCCTGTTTTGAATGCTGTTTGATTGTCTTATGATTGTGGTACGAACACTTTTCATATATACGCACACGCAGAAACACATCTCCGTGTTCATTCGTTTTAGGCATGCGCATAAACGGAATTTTCTCCCACAATTGTAATGTTCAAGATTAGGGAATAAAAGCTGGCAAAGTGATTGTTCGAATGTGTATGGGACGGTGTCGTCAGATACTGTCCATAGTTGTGCCGATGATTTTCGATGAGGTACAGCTCTCCAGAGGTAATGAGTACCGCTTTTGTCTTCTAAATTTCCCTCATCAAGCATGCAGGGGAAAATTAGAAGACAAAGAAATCCTTTGTTTTCAACTAAATTTACCGGGTAAATTTAGAAGACAAAGCGTATGCATGGGTAATGAGGTAAATTAGTGATTAATCGTACCTCGCGAGACAAAGGATTTCGAGGCAACTATGATATTATTATAAGTAATAGCATGGCTTGAGGGAGATTAGTGATTAAATGGCCCCGTAACCCGAGGCAGGTTTGCGGAATTCCCGAGGGCGAAGCCCGAGGGAATTCCGCAAACCTGCCGAGGGTAAGGGGTCATTTAATCACTAATCTCCCGAAAAGCCATGCTATTAGTTTGTAATAGCATAGTTGCGCTCCCATTTAAAAATGGACAAACATGCCCTACTTGGAATCAGTGTATTTAAGCTAAAACATTTGTTTCATTGCTTGTGGGATGTAAAAGCTTGTTGCACATGCGCACTTTTTACGCTTTAATCGGTTACGCATGCGCAATCTATCATTTAACGTACCACAACAAAAACGCTAAATATATTAGTATAAAATTGGAGACTGTACGTGCGTAATTTAAATGATGCGGCAACTCAGGGATCGGATGATAGACTATTGACGGCTCTGAGCTAACTGTTGCTGTTCCTTGCACGATTATGTGCGTGAGGCACTCGCCTAATGCGTAGTCGTCAGGGAGACAAAGGTGTGACCCTTGGTAACGGGCGATTAGTTCTAATCGCCCGCTCTAGCGGGCGATTAGAACTAATCGCCCGCTACAGCGGGCGATTAGTTAGTAATGGTACCTGTTGAAACAAAAGAAACCCGGGCAACTATGCTATTACTATAAATTACACTAGCTTGCCCGTTGCCCAGATTACGGAGTCAAATAAAGCTAGGCTTGTCACTTAGAAAATTTTTGGCTAATCGAAAAAAATTTTTCGTCATAGACCGACTTAGAAAGGTTCAAAACGCATATTAACGGAGATAGGTTTGGCTCAGGGGAATTTTAAAGCACATTTTCACATTGCTATCATAGCACTGAGCAGTATGCAAATCAATCCTTGCCCGTCTCGATTACTATAAATTACACTACCTTGCCCGTTGCCCAGATTACGGAGTCAAATAAAGCTAGGCTTGTCACTTAGAAAATTTTTGGCTGATCGAAAAAAATTTTTCTTCATAGACCCACTTAGAAAGGTTCAAAACGCATATTAACGGAGATAGGTTTGGCTGAGGGGAATTTTAAAGCACATTTTTACATGGCTATCATAGCACTGAGCCGTATGCAAATGATTCCTTGCCCGTCCCGATTACTATAAATTACACTACGCTTGCCCGTCCCGATTACTATAAATTACACTACGCTTGCCCGTTGCCCGGATTTCTGAGTCAAATAAATTTTTGGCTGACCGAAAAAATTTTTTCGTCATAGACCAACTTAGAAAGGTTCAAAACGCATATTAACGGAGATAGGTTTGGCTCAGGGGAATTTTAAAGCACATTTTCACATTGCTATCATAGCACTGAGCCGTATGCAAATCAATCCTTGCCCGTCTCGATTACTATAAATTACACTAGCTTGCCCGTTGCCCAGATTACGGAGTCAAATAAAGCTAGGCTTGTCACTCAGAAAATTTTTGGCTGATTGAAAAAATTTTTTCGTCATAGACCGACTTAGAAAGGTTCAAAACGCATATTAACGGAGATAGGTTTGGCTCAGGGGAATTTTAAAGCACATTTTCACATTGCTATCATACCACTGAGCCGTATGCAAATCAATCCTTGCCCGTCCCGATTACTATAAATTACACTACGCTTGCCCAGATTACGGAGTCAAATAAAGCTACGCTTGTCACTTAGAAAATTTTTGGCTGATCGAAAAAAATTTTCCGTCATAGCCCGACTTAGAAAGGTTCAAAACGCATATTAACGGAGATAGGTTTGGCTCAGGGGAATTTTAAAGCACATTTTCACATTGCTATCATAGCACTGAGCCGTATGCAAATCAATCCTTGCCCGTCTCGATTACTATAAATTACACTAGCTTGCCCGTTGCCCAGCTTACGGAGTCAAATAAAGCTAGGCTTGTCACTTAGAAAATTTTTGGCTGATCGAAAAAATTTTTTCGTCATAGATCAACTTAGAAAGGTTCAAAACGCATATTAACGGAGATAGGTTTGGCTCAGGGAAATTTTAAAGCACATTTTCACATGGCTATCATAGCACTGGGCCGTATGCAAATCAATCCTTGCCCGTCCCGATTACTATAAATTACACTACGCTTGCCCGGATTTCGGAGTCAAATAAAGCTAGGCTTGTAACTTAGAAAATTTTTGGCTGATCGAAAAAATTTTTTCGTCATAGATCAACTTAGAAAGGTTCAAAACGCATATTAACGGAGATAGGTTTGGCTCAGGGGAATTTTAAAGCACATTTTCACATTGCTATCATAGCACTGAGCCGTATGCAAATCAATCCTTGCCCGTCTCGATTACTATAAATTACACTAGCTTGCCCGTTGCCCAGATTACGGAGTCAAATAAAGCTAGGTTTGTCACTTAGAAAATTTTTGGCTGATCGAAAAAAATTTTTCGTCATAGACCGACTTAGAAAGGTTCAAAACGCATATTAACGGAGATAGGTTTGGCTCAGGGGAATTTTAAAGCACATTTTCACATGACTATCATAGCACTGAGCCGTATGCAAATCAATCCTTGCCCGTCCCGATTACTATAAATTACACTACGCTTGCCCG
>CACRXK020006375.1:2576-25410 GCA_902702795.2 Paramuricea clavata | reverse complement strand
CTGTGTCGGAGGTGCCACGTTTAGTGAATTTCCTGCCTCCCAAGAATTGTAGTCCACTAAAAGTCACTTTTTCACCATTTATTTAAAAATATTAATTATAATCACAAATCACATTCTCATCACTTGAGTCACTGTCTCACTCCCTGGTCTCTCACTGTCTCTAGTCTCTCGCACATCTCTAGATCTCTCCCGTCTCATGCATTATATATATTTTAGATTATCTCACGTTCAGTTCATTCTCACCTATGATTGGTTCGTCTTAATTGCATTATTTTTCTAATTATTTTGCACTATATTATTAAATCAACACATAATCATCCCCAGTCTCCGACACGCTATTCCATGATCGCCATTTTGATTTTTATTTCGTAAGTATTACGTAATTAAAATGACGTAATTTGTCATTTTGTGGCGTACCAAAGGGCAAACCTAGAGTCGGTGGGCACCACAGGTGGCCCCATCGCCTATTGAAGCAAGAAATACAGGAAGCTCCAGGCCAAATTAAAAAACCTGTGCTTTCATTATTATCACATATACAATGTTCAATGTCCAATCTGCTTTCTGCATTATCACTTAATACGATAATTTGCTTGTAAATTTACATGTACTTCATTTTCAATATTTTAGGTAGTGTACTTGAAGACCAAATATTTATACCAGTGTTGTCATGCAAAATAGTGCCCCAATAAGCAATTGCAGAAACTGTATTCGAATCCCAATAATTGCATGGCTTAATAGTGGAGTAACAAATAGAATATAATGCAATTGCACAACATTGAGAAATGTCAGAACTACATGCACATGTATTAGTTTCCTGTGAGACATTACCACTACCAGGCATACCGTTTTCACTAAGGTTTTGGGCGTGGTGAAAAGAAGCTTGTTGTTCTTCAATATTTACTCCTCGTAGCTCAAACTGACTGTTTTCACCGTATAATGACTGTAAATGCAAAACATGGTCAATAGTTGCTGTCTCTAACAATACACAAGTCCCTTGTGGATGGCTTCAACCATATATATCCCTTGAATGAGAGTCAAATATTTTGTATTTCCCATCATTTATGGAATATATGCAAACTGCATTGGAATCAATTGTCAATATAAATGCAGCAGTTTTCAGTCAGTAGCAACTCAAATGCTCGATGAAATGGTACACAGTACTGATACCCTTCAATATGACTTTCTCCAAGTAGTCTGCCACTATAGCTTTCACTGTACTGGAGAATATAATCTGTGTTGAATACTGTAAGTTGCGTAGGCAGTTCTGTAAACATTAGTTCTGTAAACATTAGAAATGATTGGCTTGTCGAACGTGCCAAGTTTGAGTATAATTCATTGCCAACATTCATTAACCGAGCCAAATCTTGTGATGAGTAAATGCCCTGTCATTTATTGTATATGAGCGCACATAAACACATGGTCAAACATTGCTGTCCTGCTGTTTCGCCAAATATAAGTTCATTTTCCTGACTATATGGTGCACTTATTGTCACGCTAGGATCTATATAGTATACAGGTCCAGGATTGGTCTCGATGTCTGAACAAAGCGCAGACTGATGGACATTTATTATGTGATTTAAAGTTTTGTATACCTGTCGCATACAAAAGTCGCGATTGCCAAATGCGGTGTAACAAAAATCAGTGCCAGTGGCACAATTTTGGGGAATTGATGTTGACATATTAACACATTGGAAGGCTTGCATAGTAATGTTTTGCTTTTGAGCAGCCCTTGAGAATTGACTGTTTTCAGAATTCACACCTTCATCTGTACCTTGTGAAGTTATAAATACAATCTGGTGGATTGTCAGCTTATCACGTGTGTCACATTTTGTATGCATTAATAATGTAAACATATTTAAATAACATTTTGAATAAGATTTTGAGAAACGTTTGATGTCTTTGATAGCAACATGATAGTACCTTTCGGTAATTTTGTATTCGTGGGTCATTGGCCTGGTTCGAAAACGCTCAACATATTTTAGTGTAGGCCTTTCCACGAATAATGCATGTATGTACCCGAAGGTATATTTGCATTTTTTGTACCCGAAGGTATGTTTTTATTCATGAATCCACGGTATGAATCATAGACCCAGTTCGAAATCGCTCAGCATCTTTTAGTGTAGGTCTATCACGAATATGTGCACATTCATGCGAGATGAGCGTATCTGAAGATAAAATACATTCAGTACTTACCCTGTGAAACATCTATCAGGCTTCAATCTTGAATCCTTGAAAACTATACAAAAACATTCACGATATTTTGTCCTTTCACTCCTTGAGCAGAGAATCTTGAGTCCTTGTCGCAAATGTTTCCACTTAAATATACTCAATTTTCCTCAATTTTCCAACTAAATATAGTTCTATAATTCAATATATATGTCGTTGTCTCACATGTTTCCACTTCAATATACTCAAATTTCCTTAAAATCGTGACGTGTCATAATGGAAATTTGTGTACAACGGAGATTTGTGATCTGCGATTGGAGATCTGCGAAAAAAATGCGTGCCGAAACCTAGAGTCTCTGTGGGCACAGTGCCCCAGCGACTAATTATAATGAACAGTGTTAGTACATAGCTAATAGCAATAATACAAACTCACCGTCTGGTCACTGTCACGTTCTAGAACACTCTATTGTTTATACATGTATCAAAATCCTCTTCGTGGCACGCGCTTGAGCAAAAACTACCCATACTTTTGCAGGCTCTCTATCGAAGACAGAAGCCGCGACATGAATATATCGTCTCCATTTCTTCCATCGAAAAGCTTTCTCCGAGTGTTTCTGCCATGACGGCAACAATGACTCTGACAATGTGTTTCGACGAACAAATACTCCGAGGAAAGATTCATGATTACTTTCATTGACACTTCCAAAGTTTATTTTACAATGCCGAACATTATCAAACACAATGAGTTGCGAACTCGCACCTTTGCTGTATCGCGACCTCTTGTGAATGTTTCATTAACGAGGCACACAAAAGAAAAATTCCGAATTGATCAACAATATATCTTCCATTGGTGGTCTGTAAAAATATTTAATTGCTTGTCTTTCAGACGACAATTTAAAAAAAAAATTAACTTCACTCCTGACTCCTTCATTTTAAAATTTGTTTATTGCGTTGCCGTTATACTTCATATTATACAATTGAAGTGGATCCAAACCAAAACAAAAGATGTAAACAAAGCCCGCACATGCGCAGAATGGACTGTAACCCAGCTTTAAATCATTAGTGCCTACATGGAGTACTATTGATTCTGATTCTTTACGGATAATAGGTGACGGCCGCCATGTTGAATGGCCCCACTTGACGAGTGAATACTATAGATTTGTATTACAGAATGTATAGTTTTCGCTTTAAAACGCTTATTTTCTTCTCTTGGACCGAAACAAACCTTGTTTCATGAAAGAAATATATAACACGAATGCTTCAAGAAGTAAATTTGAAGTTTTTAACCATGAAATCACGGAGAAAAACGAAGTTTTGCGTCGTAATAATGAGTGCCACTGTGAGAGGACTGACTGAAGATGTGAACGCCAGACTCGTCAATGCAGGCTAAAATGACAAGGATTAGATCATATTCAAGTGTTGGATCATTTAGTTAGGAATTCTGATTCAAAGTAGAAAGCAGCTTGACTAACTGAACAAGTGAGGCGGTACAATTAACGGCGATATTGACTGCTGAGTGCTGTATAATAAAACAGGTACGTTTTGCATTAATAATATGACCTTTGTCATGGCTGTCAAAACTTAAATCGTGATGGGATAATTTTATATTTGAGTTGTATGAAACTTTTATTAATTTGTGTGTGGCAGACGATAAAAGAAAAAAGTTTAACTCCCTTGCATTTGAGACATTTGAACTATATTAAAATAGATGACCCCATGTGGTGGTCATCAAGTTCTGTGAATAATGAAGGCACATTAGATTACCCTGATATTTTAATTGCAGTAGTTGGGAAGACAGAATGCTGACTTAACAGCCAAGAACATTGGAGCACTCATGGTAGTGGATTTCCTTGTGGACTGTTTGTGCAGTCGATGCTCCAATCAATGTAATAGTTGGCAGCTTATTTGACAATTTGTATTCAGTCTATTCAAGGATATTGTATTCAGAGATGCTTTGAGAAATAAACTTGTGAATACTAATACTGGTCAAATTAAAGCTGCAAAATTTAATTACTATCGTATTTGCTTTTTGTCTTGACTACCGACTACTTATTAATGAAATGTTCATGCAAATTTACATTTGTTCAGTGATTCCTCAACACTTACTTTATTACACCATTCTCATCTCCCAATGCACCTGTTTCCTGTTTGGTAATTTTATCACAAATACTTCCTTGGCCTGGAAGTATTCAATCTCATGAAACAAGACAGAAGGCTATTTGCTTTTAACTGCTAAAAATTCACGAGAACAAGGCTCCTGGGCCAATCAGAGATTTGAGACATGTATCAAAATGGATTTATTTTCTTCATTTTGACCAGCTAAACCCACAACACTCTGAATCTACAATATTTCTCCATTATTTAAATGGTAGAAATGCAGATTAAAAATACAGATGGTATTGACAACAACACAAGTTGATAAAGATCTTTAATGTAATATAAACTAAGGGTTGGGATAAAACGCGGAACCGGAATGCGGAAACGGATTGCGTAAGCGGATTCCGCAAATGAGGATAAAACGCGGATTCCGGAAGCGGATTCCGCAAATGAGGATAAAACGCGGATTCCGCAAATGAGGATAAAACGCGGAATTGAAGCAGAATAAGGACGATCGAGAAGCATAATGGGGTAAATTAAGTTTCATCACAACATTAACTTAATGCCACAACCACTGAAAAATTTACCTGACAAAATTTTCCCTTTATTAATTTTAACTGCATTCAAACGAATTCCAAGTAATCCAAACAAGTGCGCTTATGTTAAAAATTCAATATTCAGTACAATTTTTTTAAAAAAATAAAGAAATGCAGTCAGTCTTCGTATGTAACTTTAAACACCAAAATATAATTATGCGAAACCAGTTCAAAATGTCTAAGAAGTGGGCAAATTAAACATTACTTGCACAGTTATTAATTTTAATTTGCACGATTCGCTCGCGGAAAATTCAATAACTATTAAAATGTTTATTTTTTGTGTAGTAAATACATGCGCTATCAGTCGAGTTTATATCCGTAGTTTAACTCCTGAGCTGCCGGCAACAGCCACATATAATTTCAGAGTTTGTCTTTCTCTTCATGCATTGTGCACTGGGCGCACAATAGTTCTTTGCACTCGTACGCTTTTTCTTTTCGTAGCATTTTAGTATAAATCTATTAAAATTGTGATGATTTATGGCGAAATTTCATTCGGCGGCGGAAAACTGTCATAGTTCTGAATTCCTGTCGAATGTGTTGTGCATGTTTCGCATTACATACAGGCATGACGATTTCATGTTATTTACTTAGCCTAGACTATTCATCTTTAAACAATTGAGATATTACTCTTCTAACTATAAAAAATACAAAACAAGTGAAACTCCAAAAGTCGATAACATATATATTTATATACGTTTCGACTATATTTCAGTCATCACCAGGATAAACTAGCTATAGGTTATACTGACTTATACATCAAAAACAGTATTTATATGAAGAAATATGATACAATCATTAGGTTGATTATTAATGAATTAATTAAATATGATTAGTTCTTTAGAAGCTTTAAGTCCATGATTAAGTTCAGACTAACCCACCCTGCCAACTTGCTCTGTTAGAGGAAACGTACTGGACTACCCGGAGAAAACCCACGACTTTCGGCAGAGTGTTGACTGACTCTTTTCCTATGAGTCCGTAGCGAGAATCGAATCCATGATCTCAGAGGTGCATGAAAGGCGCTTTCTCTGACGCCTGCGCCATCAAAGCCCGAATATTACTAGCATTGTTTAAACAAAGAAACTCATATAAAAATTAAGACGCTCTTGATAAATACGATTTTCCACCTCCCTCCATAATTTTGAGAAATAGTCAAAAAAAGTCACAGTCACCCCAAACACTAATGCATGCATGTAAGACTTCAACAGTTAGGCCTAGGTAATCGTTTTTTAGTGGTTGTGACCTTAAAAAGTAACAGGTTTTTTATACGCTATTCTGCTTCTCGTCCTTTTTTACGTAATTCCGCGTTTTATCCTCATTTGCGGAATCCGCGTTTTATCCTCATTTGCGGAATCCGCTTCCGGAATCCGCGTTTTATCCTCAAATGCGGAATCTGTTTCCGGAATCCGCTTACGGAATCCATATCCCAACCCTATAAACTAATAGACGGCCAGCCACGCGCGTAAAAAGTGCTTATAAAACACATCCGATGGCATTTTTTGTTACAAGCAGGCAACCACCACCAAAATGTAGCTTGAAGTATCACAAACACAGCTATATGGGTTGCCCGCTCTATTTCGGCTTTTAAAACCTTTAATTTTGGTGATTATTCTGTCAAATTTCAGTGCCGCGGCTCTGTTTGTAAAAGCCGTGAAATTCTATCCCCGCGGTGTTCATGGCAACAAACTCGTTTGTAATAATCATTCTGATTGGTCAAATATTTCATTGTGACCAATAGGATTGATTTAACTAGAAAACTGAGCCCGCGCATGCCGGAGGATATGGAAATAATGCGCAATAAAATGGTAATTCTTTGCTCGAAAGATCGATTGAAACAAGGTTTTTATCAAACAAAACAGGCGACGAAGACACATAAAGTTTGTATTATATATTTATTAACATATTATTTCCTTATTATCGTTATAACTAAAATAGTTTTCATCATATATCGCTTGGATACTTGATATTTTTATAGCTTTTTGGGTGTCTTTGTTTGAAAATATGATTACCCCTATTTGATTTGTCTCTTTCATACATGTCAAGTTAAAATAATGTAATCACTGTAGCACATAATAGTCTTAATACAAGACACCAAACAATTCGAATTATATTTTCATTCTGAGAGGGGCAAAGAAATATTGATTTAATGTAGTGTTGAATTTTTAATGTTCATAGTACATGTTATAAATATAATAATGCAGTATTAAAAATATTAAGGCACACAATTGTCAATGGCTTCAACAACCTCATCTGGTTCAAAACGTAAGGAGGAAAGTATATCTCCTAGCGCAGTTATTCCTCTGATAAATGTCTATTTTGCCAAGGCAACACATCAGGTGAGTTGAGAATCTCTTCTGATGATGGAAGAAGCAAGGCTGTCCAATGTGCAATTACCATATTAATTATTACCATATTATTATTATTACCATATTTGCTGTGCAATGTGGATTACCATAGCTAAAACAAAATAACAATTAGAACTTTGTTAAGGCTTTTCTAAGTTTGTTGATACAAAAAATTCTGCTAATTTCATGAATGATTAGGATTATCAGGACATGCGGTATACCATTTTATACTATGATCGATAATTGTTTTTGACTGATCTACATTGCATAATGTATGTGTTTGTATTGGCTTCTGGAGGGTACATCTTCAGTTTTGATGTAAATTGGCAAAACAAACAATAATTTATAATTGTGATTTTTTTTCGATTCAAATAATATTCATCTCACTATGTCACAAGCATGAGAAATACATGCGATTAGAAATTTTACTATAGCTACCAGCATAAAATTATATTCGGTAGAGAAATTCAAAGTGGTCACAAGCCCAGCCAAAGG
This sequence comes from Paramuricea clavata, assembly GCA_902702795.2. NCBI lineage: Eukaryota > Metazoa > Cnidaria > Anthozoa > Malacalcyonacea > Plexauridae > Paramuricea > Paramuricea clavata. The sequence goes on along the minus strand of CACRXK020006375.1, from coordinate 17,714 downwards.
GACCATGAACATTGTAATGAACAGTGGCAATAAATGGAAACATTCAAATAATAAAAGAACTTTGGGAAAATTGTGTTCAAGTCAACCCACATCTGTGTCTGTGATCCAGTATTGTTATTAAAAACATTGAACGTTTATACCTATTTGATCGAATGATATCCTACACAAGCCAAGGCCCAAGACAATTAAATAAATGGAAACATTCAAATAATAAAAGAACTTTGGGAGAATTGTGTTCAAGTCAACCCTCGAGTCAACCCCCATCTGTGTCTGTGATCCAATATTGTTATTGAAAACATTGAGCGTTTTATACCTACTTGATCGAATGATATCCTACACAAGCCAAGGCCCAAGACAATTAAATAAAAGGAGACATTCAAGAGATAAAAGAACTTAACTTATAATCAAGGGAGATTTACTGGTATCTTCAAACAAAGTCAAGAGTTGCACTAGCAACGCATAGAGACAAACACAAATATGCACTAGCAAAGCATAGAGACCAGCAAGCGTTTGATATTCCCATTATTATAGAATATAGTATCAAATGCAGGATAAAAAGATACTGTCCCACTTTTATATTATGTTAAAACAGTAGTCAAAAGTAAAACAGATATTTTAAAATATTCGAGCAAAGTATATCTCATGCATACTGGCATTGCTGGGCCTGCTGGCAGAAACAGACTAACAGAGCAATCGGCTCGAAAGTTGAAATCGTATTGAAAATGTTCGGTAATAAGTCAAATAATTGTGATTTAAGATGCCGTACCCCTCGATTCGAAACAAATACCCACACACAAATTAATGTTGTCGCCTTAAAAAACGCTGTAAAGCGATTGCGTATATATTACATCGTACAAAATGCCGATAAAATCTCATTTTTGCACGAACAAGCGAACATTGAAATTGGGAAAATAGCCGATTTGTATCAACAAATAAGGGAAATCACAACGGTCACATATTTCTATTGACATGTAATTACTGTTTAAACGTAATAAAAACTCAGAATATCTATGTTTTACCTCTCTCTGGGTCGATCTTTTATCTTATTTGCCAAAAGGTTCTTCTTGGCGCGCCATATTTTATTTTGTTTATAATTGTGAGCGATGTTAATTACATCACGCGATATTTTCTTTCATCTGATTGGTTAGTCCTCGCTTCCGGCAAACCATATTTGGCAAAATATATAAACTATACAAAATACCATATTTTAACAAAGCGGCACTTCAAAGACGAAGATCGCCCTCAAAAAACCTTCATTTTTTCCTTTTCTATCCAAAATTACGCGTGGCAACGGGGCAAACCTTCTTAACAACATCAATCCGAAGCTTCCTGGCTAGGTTGCCTGCTTGTAACAAAAAATGCCATCGACAGTCACTTTTTTTAGGCTGGCTGGCCGTCTAATATGTGTAAAATACTCTTTAATTTGTATTCAAGCGCTTTCGTGTACAAAACTTTGTTTAAGTACGGCAAGTTTTACTCGCACTAGTTGACCAATAAAAAGCTCCTATGGCCAGGATGACGTCAAACTCATGCGTGTAGGTGCAACCTTCCGAATCGATGTCTGGCCTTTGCAGAGTCATACGATAGAAACGTCGCATTGTTTTGACGTTTTTCGTCTTATTTCCGGTTGGGATTAACTCACTTCGAGCTCACAGTCGGACAAGAATTGGAAATATACTGATAAAAATACAGATTTGAAGATACAGGCGTGCATATAACACTCCAGATAGTTTCTTTGATGAGGATTCGAACAAGACTATTACAAAGTCGATATGTTCGAAGTTATTTTCGGCGAAAGGTATGGCTAGTTTATATTTTTGTTCAGACAATTGCGTAATTTGAAACAATATGATCATGTTTGACTTCAAAGGCCCATAAATCACTACAATGTTGATAATGACTATAACTATAGTGAGGAATTAGCTGCATCGTTTATTTCTAAATCGAATGGTGGTATTTCTGTCTTCATAGCATGCACTTAACCGAATATATGAAAACACAAAGCCATCAACCGCGCGAAGATGAATTAATTTCCTTCTTTACTCACTGCGTTCGCCCGAAGGAAAACATTTTCCTTCTACATTCGCTATATCAATTACACACACAACGTATAGATGGTAGGCGACGTGTGAGCACTTGCCTATAATTCATTTATTTATATTCCTTTTATCACAATGATTAATCGCTATCAATATTTATTTATATTACATTTCATTTGCGTTTACAACTGAAGTGACTTTGTAACTGACAATTTGTTAGTCATGGAGTCTTTAATGTACATATCCCTTGAGGTGTCCGACTTCCATCGCCCTTGCAGTCTGAGCAGCCTATCGCCCCCTGGTAGTCCTTTCATGGATTCGGCAATTGCAGTTGCACCTCCAGATCGCACACTATGCGTACCAAACTGAGCTGGATCCTCGCCAACAGCAGCCAGAGTTTCTTTAACAATTTCACGACATCGAGAATAACTGAAAGGTTTGTTGTCTGCTTTATTTAATGTACTTTTCTTCAGCGATGACAGCGAACGAAAAATGTACTCGTTTGAACGTGGCTGTATAACTGTGAGAGAATAGAAACGTAAAAGCAAAGCATGTGGGCACGCTGGCACGTTAGTTTTTGCTTTATAAACTATATTTCCTTGTCGATAATGGTCAGTCTTGGATTTTCGAACCACAATCTCGAGATGTTCAGCTTGGATCCCAATATCCTGTGCCTTCCCTTACGAAAATCAACACTATTTTAACCCTATTTTATTCCTACAGAAAAGCTATTTTATTTTTAACCCTATCATATTGCTATCACATATACAAATCCTATATTAAACCTATTAGAACTCTGTTTTAATTGTATTTTATGGCTATTATAAATAGGTTTTTTTGAAACAAAAAAAGCCTATTTTAAATAGATTTTATTTTTCTGAATCGGTGAAGCACATATTAAAATAGGTTTAAAATAGGATAAAATATATTTAAAATAGAGTGCAAAATAGAAATAAAATAATAAAGTAAAGTGAAATATTGGTAATAAAATAGATTTTAAATATACATAAAATAGGTAAAAAATAGTCGAAAATACATATAAAATAGTGGATCAACTGCAGTATATTAATTAAAATAGTAATAAAATTACTGCAAAAATAGTAATAAAATAGTTTAAAAATATGAATAAAATACTGATAAAATAGTAATAAAATAGTAGAATTTAAAATAGTGATAAAATAGCGAACAAAATAGTAAAAAAATAGTTCAAAATTCTTATAAAATAGTATAAAAATACTATAAAAATAGTAATAAAATTGTAATAAAATAGTCGAGAGTCATAACAGTTCTAAAATGATTAATAAAATAGTTATAAAATAGTCAGAAAGTAGTAATAAAATAGTTATAAAATAGCAATAAAAGAATAGTAAAATAGTCATAAAATAGCAATAAAATAGTCAGAATGTAGCAATAAATAGTAGCACCTAATAGTATATAAAAATAGTAGCACTGCAACATAGTTCTTTATAAAGTAATAAAATTGTAGTATGATAATTAAAACCAGTTAAAAATAGTAATGAAATAATATCAAATTAGCTTAGTACCATGGTTGACAGGTATATTATCGTTTAAAATTGTATAAAATAATACACATAAAACAGTTTGTATTCTTATTAGCTGTCAATGCTAGGTTGTAACAGTCTAACAGCGGCAGGGGTGAATGGGGCAGGTTAAGCAGTGTCAAATCAATGGCATTGTTTACAAGGACACCGGAACTGGGGGGGGGGGCAGGAGGGGCAGCCGCCCCCCTTAAAATTGTCTAGCTTGAGACCACACAGTTAAATATTGTGTGCAGAACTTAAAGCAGGGAGTGTTAAGGAAAATTACATCTAAATATGTCAACATGAAACATCATGGGTATGAAATATCATGAGTCTAGCTGGATACTTTCCTTGGCAAATAAAATTGTCCAACATTAGGCAAGATACAGAAACATTTAAATATTAACAAACTGCTGAAAATTGGGCACTTCGGAGTGAAATGGGTAATTTCACCATTGTCGTGACTTGCCGGGTTGTGTCTAAAGAATGAGATATATAAAATGTAGCCCAAAGGTTGTTACATATATTATTAAGCAGATCATGCAGGTGGTATAGATAAATGTATTCATATATTATAAACTTTGAACAAGCAAACAAAGGACTTTGACTGTTTCCAGTTAGGGCACTTCCATAATCAAGTTGCCACAAAACAAATTGATCAAATTAACATTTTACCTATTAACCGACCCACCCGGCATTAAAAACTTAAGCATGGCATACAAAGGAAATTGAAATTAACCCTCTATACCCCCATTCCATTGATATCCTAATACATTGTACTATTACCCTCAGATGTTAGACATGGTAAAATCAAACAGAACTGAACGAATCCAGCTTTGATGCAACCAACACCTGGTGTTAGACTGAGAGTGAAAAAAAAATTAAAGTAGGGTATATAAGTGCTATAATGGTAAAGTGCATGAGACATCCTTTTCCGGCTGATAATTTCAGCAAATATACTAGATAGATATAAGTAGAAAATAACATACAGTAATGGCATGTCTTGCAAATATAACGACATATCTTGTGAAACACTGCTGAAAGTGAATCATATTTGATTCAAAACATACAGTTTTCATAAATTGTGTGTTAATTACTATATAATGCACTCCTTATTCAGAATAACTTTTATTCTATGACTATTATGTAACTGAGACATGCACATTTAGCTGGGATATGCCTAGGTATTTATAAGCATATAAAGAATTGAGGATTGAAACTTGAGTAGATGCCAAGCTATAATATATTAATTTTGATACAAGAAACACTGCCACTGGAATCTGGCAATACACAACTATTAACTATTTGGCATTAGTTAATACAATAAACATAATTTAATATAAAGACTTCAGGAGTCAAATGTAAGCTTTGAATTAAACTAACGTTTTATATCATCGTTTTAAATATTGTCGCGGCAAATTCAAATTTTAAGCCGAAACATCAAGCACGTGCATTCTCAAAATTCAGGAATGAAGATTGAAGTAGAAAATATTTCCTTTCAAAATTGCTCTATTATACATAAAACATAACAAGATTCTTAGCTGGATATTACTCTGTCATCCCTGATGTTTCATCATCGCTTATTAAGGCTTCAACGGCTCGGCAAATTCAAATTTTAAGCCGAAACATCAAAGGTCATCAAACACGTGCATTCTCAAAATTCACGAATGAAGATAGCAAATATTTCCTTTCAAAATTGCTCTATTATACATAAAACATAACAAGATTCTTACCTGGATATTACTCAATCATCCCTGATCTTTCATCTTCTTTTATTCACGGTTAATAAGGCTTCATCGGCTCGAAATATCGAGCGAAATATTGTAACTTCGAAATCACGAACTGATTATAAAAAATGGCGGGGTGTAAATTCAGTGCTTCCACTTCCACTTTCAAAAAAATAATTTCCTTCCCAACTGCTCAAAATTTCCTTATTTTTGACAAAAATTCCTTTGATGAAGATGAATTTTACCTAGTTTAAAACTGATATTACAATAATTTATCCTGAATGACGGTGTATTTCTCGGGTGAGAAACACCATGAACCTTGCAATTATAAATTATAAATTAATTATAAAAAACTGCAACAGGAGGCTTGAGGTCATGTCTCAGAAATTTTTCAGATTTTCCATTCCCCAGGAGTAGGATTTGGATTTTTGACATTTCCTGACGCGAATTTGCTTGGGAATTGCTATAATCTTAGGATTTATTAGAAATAACATAATATCCTTATTTCCTTGCTGAAAACAAAATTCCTTGCCGTTTCCTAGTAAATTTTATTTCTTTTTGCAAAGAAATGTCCTTGCAAGTGGAAGCACTGCATGGGATGACCAGTGTAGGCAACAGTTGAAGCCTCCCCCTTTTCTCACCCTCCGCCCCTCACCCCCCTTCCATTATTAATGATTGGTCCCTTATCTGTGTAACTATAAAATACGGTTCTATTTTATTTCATTTTGCTAAGTAGGAAAATTCAGAATGTTTTAATTTAAATAGACTATTTTATACATATCTGCAAATTGTAATCCTGAATCCCGGTAAATGTAAAATAGGATTAAAATAGTGTATTTTATTATATTTTGCAAATTAGGGAAAGTAAATAGGTTTAAAATAGTATATTTTATCCCTATTTGAAAATTGTGGCAGTTTTAAAAATGTGCAATAGGTTTAAAACAGTCTATTTTATTCTGTTTTGCGTATTCTGAAAAATAAATAGCTTTAAAATACTATATTTTATATCTATTTTAATTTATGTAATATTCTGCACGTGCAAAATATGTTTAAAATAGTCTATTTTATTGTTATTTTGCTAACTATGAAAGAAAGATAGGATTAAAATAGTATATTTTATTCCTGTTTGAAATTTGTGCATTTAACTTCCAATGTAAAATAGGATTTAAACAGCCTATTTTATTTTATGAGTTTAAAAATAGTATATTTTATATCTATTTTAATTTCTAACTGCTTTCTGGTGAAGTAAAATAGAATTTAAATAGGCTATTTTAAACCTATTTTTTCCCTGAGGCTCTGGAAAATAGTATTAAAATATGCGATTTTATTTCTATTATCTATAAAAATAGGAATAAAATAAAATAAAACATTAATAAAATATGGCTCTTTCTTTTAGTGAAATATTATGATAGATTTAAAATAGGGTTGCCTCTGAATAAAATAGCATAAAAATAGGGATGATAGTAATAAAATAGTTTTAAAATAGCAATATAATATAGTTATTTTCGCAAGGGACGGCGCTTCGCCAATAATTCACTTGCCTTTTATAATAAAATTTGAACCCTCACCTTTTAAACTTGTGTCACTTGCGGCCTTTTACTGTAATATATGAACTCAGTTGCTTGTAATCTTGATAGCTTTAATAATTTATGCTTGACCTTGAACAATTTTATATCATATTACGTGCGAGGACTTCAATACCCCCCATTGGTTTTGCGATATTACCCACCAATGCTTTGCGGGCAAAAAACTTAAAAACTTAAATTTCTCTACCTACCTCTGGTATATACCGATCATATTACGTGCGGGGACTTCAATATATGCCTCCTCGGGTTTTGGCCCTCTTGGGCCAAAACCCTGCGGGGGCAATTAATTGACTTAACCAGTCAGATGTCCGAATATTTGTACTAAAGGTGGGAAGAGATTCCTTATTCCTTAATTCATCTGGGAGGTTGTTTCACAATTTTTACCTCTATAAACTAAGACTTTTTTGAGGTACTCAGTCTTACATATATAAATATAATTTAGTGGAAGACCAACGAAAGTTGTAATATTGAGAGCTAGGAAGACGCCTTTTGAAAAATATCAGCTAGCGTTTTTGGTGCCAGACTATGAGTTATTTTATTTAGCTAGAAACTGAATTCTGCGTTCACTTAATATCTTCCATAGGCCTACTCTGGGGCGGTAAATCGCCTTAAATCGCTGCGATACAATGCGATTTTGGGCGATTTTAGGCGATTTAAGCAAAAACTGGGACTTTCAAGCACTGCGATTTAGTGCGATTTAGTGCGATTTTAGGCGATTTAAGAAAAAAATTTTAATTTTAGGGATTGCAATTTAGGTGTTTTCAAAGGAATTGAATTCTATATTTTGCTCCGGTTTCCTCCCACAGGGCAAAATTGGCAGGGTGGGTTAGGATAAACACAGTTAGGAAAGTAATATCATATCCTCATTGTTGTAAAGATAAATAGTCTAGGCTAACATATTAGTAATCATAGTACTTGATGTAATCGATCACTGAAAAGCCCCAATGTGGGGAGTGAGCTGAATAATAATGTAATGTTTCCACACACATATGCATTGTATGAAGCAAAATACAATTATTAGAACATGTATGTACATTTTATATAAAGCTAGGTTAACTATTGTATTTAATTAACCTGATTCACATGTAAAGCTCAATATTCATGAACTTTTCACCCATTCTCTCTATTTAAAAGCCATTGGGGTTCATCTTGGGGGTCATAGCAGGGTGTTAGCTAGCCCATATGCTGTCCGTTTGACGCACTCTTCCCAATTGAGGGCTTTCCCAACTGGGTCTACTGGAAAATTAGCACGTGTCCCCCAAAATTTTAATGGTCGGGCGAAAATCAATGCGAAATTGGTCGAAATTGGGGAAATTTTTAAATTTCAATATTCTGTGGAAAAATTTTCGGATTTGGCGGAAATTACGGAATATTTCTTTGATATCTCCTGAAAATTTTTTTTGGTGACCCCCCACCCCCACCCCCCTCCCGCTCGCCAAGAATTTTGGGAAAAATATTCAGCTAAGTCCAGTTAAAACTTTCCCAATTTACGTTTAACGGACAAAATTTTTTTTTCTGGCTAACACCCTGCATAGCTACATTTATATACACCACAAATATTGTAAACAGTTAATATACTCTACTTAAGGGGCATGCACTACACATATCGAGTTAAAATTGCAAAATATAATAAATATTTGATTTCCAAAAAAATCACAAGGGGTAGGGGTAGAAACACACAAATAAGTGTATTTGTACAGTATAACTGAATAGGCTATAATCCCATAATTTACCTTGTCACCCTTGTAAGTGACATTGTCTTGTTTTGCATGTCAAAACTTCTTTATTTAGCTTGCATTTTATTTAAACTGTTTCAATCTCGTGCTTTCTTCATGCTACAAACATATTTATAAATTTTTTGATATCTACATCATATGATATCCCAGTGCCATATCCAGAAACAGTATCGTCACGCATTCGGAAACTGTCGGCGTAATGCCGTAATGTTTAAATTACATGAAGTATATCGTATATAAATGGTAGGAATTCTAAATTATTTTAAAATTAAAACCAAAATAGTACAGCGTTACTGTCGTTCCAATTGAAGTGTTGCTCAAATATTGATTCAATACATTACCTCGGGCTGACCAATTCATTTGATCAAGTTCCTCGAGATATTCATACACTTCCTGTGAAAGAGCCAATTCCAAGTATTTGATCATTTCTGGTCACTTCCTTTCTATTTATGATTGGTTAGTTGCACAAACAACAAAGGTGATTGGTGCATTCAAACTATTCAACAGGAAGTTTACAATTATACAAGAAAGTGTATGAATATCTCGAGGAACTTGATGAAATGAATTGGTCAGCCCGAGGTAATGTATTGAATCAATATTTGAGCAACACTTCAATTGGAACGACAGTAATTGTTAAACAAATGGCGCACTACATCGAGGTTTTAGGTTCTGCAAACAAACAAACAACACCAAAAGATCTATTGTATGGTATGTAAGATGTAATCATTGTTTTACTGTTTATTGTATATACAGGTCTGGAAAATTTAATAGACGAGAGTTGCAAATCACTCATAACCTCACGTATATTATTCGTTTGATAGCGAGTCAATTAGCGACTATAATTATAACTAGGAGCTAGAGTATAACCATGCACATGTCGAAGTACAACCATTGTATACAATGCAGTGCTCGATCTTACATGCAACAGTGCACAAATTACACGATGACTTTATTATATAAATCAACACTCGTACTCATTGACTTTCGTAGTTTCCTACTGTTGTTCTAATTAAAGCCTGGTTCACATATGTCTGCGATGTGTCGGCGGGCTATTGTCTTAGCAGTTCAACCAAATAATTCACAAAAGAATGCATCAACAGCTGTAAACAATGACGCCGCAGGCATATCGCAGACATGTGAACCAGGCTTAACAGCAATATATAGCTAGATTGTAGATTAATTTGTAGCCCAGCCTCCATAGTCCATATAAATTGTAGCCCAGCCTCCATTTACACCAATAATGAAATTAGCTCATTCTGGTAACTAGCTCAATTTTGTTGCTTGCAGTGTATCGGATCTATGAGTCTTTCAGATCCCAGAATTACCTAATTATTGTAAAGTCTGCATAAAGCAGAAAAGGCTCTGTTTTTGTCAATGACCCGTGCCTATTGAGTGACCAAATATTGTCAGCCTAATCCACTTATTTGATTGCAAATTCATGTTGCATTACTTTCATTGCAAAGCACCTGGATTACATGATTTGCCCGTAAAATAGCAGCAATTGATAAACTTGAGCACATGGACTGAATGTATCAAGCAGAATGCATCCCTTACGAAAAATGTCTATATGTGGCCTATAGGTTCCTATAGGAATTGTTCCAATTCCCTATAGAAGCCTTCAGGCACCTATAGAGCTCTATAGACTTATAGGCATCCCTATAGGTCACCTATAGAAAATGTTCCAATTGCCTATAAAAACCTATAGGTTTCCTATAGAAACCTATAGGTTGGCCTATAGGCCAGGCCTGTAGACTTTTTTTGTTAGGGATGTTGGCGATTTTAAGCAATCTTAGGCGATTTTAGGCGATTTTAGGCGATTTAGGAGAAATTCGACAATTTTAACCCGCGATTTAGTGCGATTTTAGGCGATTTAGGGCGATTTAAGGCGATTTACCGCCCCAGAGTAGGCCTTTCCATTCTAGTCCATTTAGAGCAAGCCGTTCAGATTGGCCATGTTTATTTTTACGACCTCTTAGGCTATAACTCTCATGGTAACCCTATTTTGTAATCTTTGTAGACGATCAGAAAGTGTAGCACCAATGGTATCCCTGACTTCGTAGCAGCAATCAAAGTGCAATCATAATGAATAAGTGCATTATAAGCACATATTAATCCACAACAGATTCTAGCAGGGAAAAATTCAGCACCACTTTCGGCCCAAATGTAGTACATTTTCCCGTGCGTAATACATATTAATACAACATTTCGCAACCAAACTTTGCAATTTTACTAATTCTATAACATGCTCTTTCTAGCTGTGATGATGGATTTTGTTCTTCTTGCCTAGATAAAAATTTAGTCTACAGCTGGAATCATCCATTCCCGATGAGATATTTTTAGCAATTTTATCAATATGCTTTTCCCAAGATACAAGTTCGTCGACATGGCCAGAAATGATGGACATGATATAACCTTTTGAAATGTGGCTTCTGCAGTAAACAGTAAATTATATTACGCAATGCTTCGTTGAAATCGCTAAATCAGAGAATACCGTATGTCGTTTGCAATTTATCTCAATTGCTGAACAACATGGCAGCTGAAACGAAGGGGAAACAGAAATATTTGGCAGCAAAACCACAGCATTTTTAGCTTAAGGACTAAGGTGGCTCAATACACTTTTCAAAAATTCAAGTGTTCAACACTTTGACATGTCTAAACTACGCATTTTTAGGGTTTATTCAGCAAATATTGTGGGTTTTATATATTTTGATATCTCGACTTTCAAATTAAATTGTTTTAATGACAGATAGTCTGTTGCTATGACGACATAGCCTATATACGTGTATGAAATTCACTGAAAAATGCCTATCGTCTCGTATAGTTAGAAAAGAAGCATGGTGACCCCCAAATTTTTTTCCGCATTACAATTATTTTACTTGGAAGAAAAGCTAACAATTAGCAAAATATAAAAAAATTCTGTTAGTGCCATTTTTGTGGAGAATGCGAAAATGTCTTATTCTTCGGTAAAATGTTTTTGGCATTACAGAATTATTCTATTTTTGTATACAATGAAAGATTTTAGCGGTGAAATACAGCATGCAAAATTTGAACATAGGTCACCAGACAAAATAGAGAGATATAGCGCATTGTTTTTCTAAAATGGAAAATTCTAATGATGTCAGCAATTGACAGAAAACGCTATAGAACACGCGCAATGACGTGAGATGGTGCGAAAAAATGGTCACGTCAGGTCATTTTGGAAATTAATAAAAAAAAAATTAATAAAAAAATTAATAAAAAAGTTCTTTCATTTTGTTAATCAGTTTCCGCGACTTGCGCGTAAAAATGGTCGCCCGGTTTTGTTCTAATTCAATATTTACTAACGATTTCCTAAATGCTGCATAAATGGTCGAGGACTTAACATTATCTGGGAGACTGTTCCACAATTTGGGACCATAGTATCTCCACGATTTAACTTAAGCCCAAATTTTGTGGTATTAAATATAGTACAAACCATAATCCAAAGATTAGCATCTTGAAACCCAAAAAATGTCAAGATGCTAATCTTCGCCGGGATTATGTTTTGTACTATATTTTTTGAAATTGTCGGCTGGTATTGGTTTGTGATATTAACCTTCGGTAGTATGAGCATATCTTTTCCTCCCCTGTTGTAAGCAGAGTTTCTACATTGTATTAGTCAGTGGCTTTTTTAGGATTGATATTGTTTAAAACCTTTTTTACTTCCATATAGCCTAGGATCTGTTTTATGTATGGTTAAAGTAGGAACGTTTGGGAAATTACTCGCGATATGGTTAAGATCTGTTATTTGTCCATCTGTCTATTCAACATGAACAATAGGATCAGAAAATAGACTATTGATATGGTACTGTGATCCAATAAGGAACTATTCAGTTTTAACAAGATTTAGTGACAGTTTATTTGCAGTGAATCACTGTTTAACATTCGCAAGATCACGATTAATGGCCGCCTCATCATTACGAATTGACTTACCAGATACGGTTCATGTCGTATTGTCGGCAAACAATCTTGTCGACATGCACTTCAAACTGTCCGGGAAGTCATTGATATAGATTAAGAATAAGAGTGGCCAGATAATTGACCCCTGAGGAATTCCACAGTTAACTAATTTTGACTGGATAATACGTCGTTTACAGAACACATGCATTTCATGATTTGAGTTTTATTAGCTAGGTACTGTATGATCGAAGAATGTTTAGATCCAGTGTGTCATCACTGTCATGCCATAGAAATCAAGTTTCTTTAGCAATATTTCGTGATTGTGTCAAAAGCCTTATTCAAATCAAGAAACACCGCAATGTTAAACATACCACGATCCAGATTAATAAACCATTCATTTGTGCTGTCCAAAAGGGCAGAAGCTGTAGAATAAAAATGTCTGAAACCAAACTGACGAAGGGATAACAAATTATTTGCAACAAATTACTCATGTAATTGTTCGTATATAAAATTTTGAATTCTCCAAAACTTTTTTTTAGTAAGCCAAGGAATATTTGGCTATCTATTTACTCTTTTTTTTCTTTATTGTTTTTTTCTCTTTTTTCTATTAATTTTTGTTTCTCTAAGATCTGACATGCATATTCAATATTCGAATATGCATATCAGATCTTCCATTATGGTTTACCACAATATCTGTGGGAAGAGGCATTTCTCCTCGTTTATCGTATGGTTGTGTCTTAAATTGTGTTAGGATGAATTTATTTTTAAGATTTTTAGTTCTCTATGCACATTTTCAACCATTATAGGTTAGAACAAATCTGAATCTCTTCATGTCACATCATGTTACATTATGGTGCACTAGCCTACATGTTACACTAAAATTACTATACTTTACTAATAGTTCTTGACATGTTACTACATGTTATACCTATATTTTTAAAAGGAATTAATTTTTTTTAAAGGGACTGTGTAACATGTTTTAACTTGTAAGGATATATAATAAAAGATAGAACTTTTAGTGTAACATGTAATGTAACATGTGGTGTATAACATGGTGTAACATGTAGTGATTTTACTCAGACTGTACATTTATTAAGTAATAAAAAGATCTTTGTTAAGACAAGCATCAAGTTTGAGGCAATCACGGGTACATGCGCTAGGAAAGCATATTGAAACCATATTAAAACATACTTTATAGGTACAATGCTGTACTATAAAATTTTAATAATCGAAAAAATATCTGAAAAGTGTAACAGTCATGAATATAGAGGATATTAGACGGTTGCGAAGAGATATGGATTTTATGTTCAAGTGATATATTGTTTTTGACACGAGAACATAAATCCATATCTTCTCGCAACCGTTTAATGTTCTGTTTATTATATGCACTTATTCAGGGCAAAAATACACACAAAGACGACGTGTAAATAAGCACGCAAAAGACCAGTATAAAAGCGATATTTTTAAAAATTATAGTGCAAACATAAAACTAGAATAAATTTTACTTATCTCAAGATGTCTTTTAAACGTTTTCGTTTTATTTTCAACGTTAATTTCGTTTTAAATACGAACCAAAGTCCGTTTGTATTTTCAAAACAACAGCAATGAAAATGGTGGGAAATTTTCGAACTTCGAATGTCACTAGCAGGGGTGAAATACGGAAAATACGCGCACCTGGCCCAGGATGTAGTGACGTATGAGTTCTACGAGTGTTTTTGTTTCCAGTAAAACACCATTGTTCATATAATAAATTGTACTATGTAATGATCTATATATGCAATATCTGTCCCTCTGATAGTTTTCTTTTGTTATTAACTGCCATATTTTTTTGTTAATGTAGTCTTTACCGGATAAATTAACCACAATTTTCCTTGAAACAGGGCACCTTCATTAAGTCCCCCGTCTACCCCCCCCCCCCTGGCCTTCCAAAAGTTTAATCAAACCCTGAACTATGTTCCTAATATAGAGTCCTTTTTAATTTGAAAATGATGTTTTGAAAATAAATGTTGGTTAAAGGATTAATCCATTGTATTTTTCAGACAATCTTGGAAAAAAATATCTGTAGACTTTTCGAAAAATACACTCAAATTTGAAAACATATGATGAAAATGTGAGCATTTTGCAACTAAAGCAAATATTTACCTTAAACCCTTAAATGGTTCAGGTAAGGTGGATTTTCAACATATGTCACCTAAATATCAACATTGTATAAGGGGGAGGGGGACAAAGTTTGAAAATTTAAGAAGTCTACTAATTTTTTTCCAGGATTGTAGACGATGCCTATCATGAAAAAGGCGATTTAGGTGAGAGAGAAATCCCATATGCAGACGACAACAAGGAAATATTGAAAATATCACAATGATATTACCAGAGAAATGTTAAATAAATTGTACTAAATTTGTGTATATGTTTAATTAATATGTAATCCGTCGCGGTTCCACTCAAACTCGGTTTATCCCATTTCACTACGTTTGCAATGCGTGAGTCATGCGTTATTCTCGCATTAGTCACATGTGCCGTGAGTCAGGCCCGTCAGCGCGCGGCAGCATGCCTTTGTTTACTTTTTGGGGGTGGGGGGGGGGGGGGAACGC